>JAECUM010002434.1:0-39473 GCA_016617855.1 Megalonaias nervosa
CAAGTATCCCATGACAATGTCACGGGCAAATTCCTATAAGCGATTAGTATATACTACCAGATTTCTGAATAAAATATAAAATAAATCGCGAAAATCTGTGATTTTACACATTTTAGCCATTTCTGCCCCTTGACTAAGTCAAGGTTGAAAATACTGTATTATCAACCCTTGATTTCATCAAGGCAGAACTATCTAGCAATAATGCATGGATCGATATATTCCAGTTCTATCCGCATGCTACAGTCTAAACAAACAAAAACAAGCTATATCGCACACACGACTTATGTAAAATCTGAAAAATGTACTATAGCGCGGTTCGTTGTGATTTTATCCCCGTGATTTTATCACGGACGTTGTCAAGGTGATTTTATCACCGTGATTTTATCACGGAATTAAGATTTTTGTGTTTGATCATATAAAATAAGTAGATTTCTCAGACTTCAGTGTTTGAGGGATTAGACACAATATTACAACTGTGTGGTCATGTACGCAATAACAAAAGGGAGACAACTGCTTGATTACTCTATCAGCGATGACAGATTTATCTCCCTTCATTGTATATACCGAAATTTGATCTTCTGCTTGAATTTTTTCGAACATGCTGATTTATATATATATATATATTATTTGCAACAAAACGTACTGAAGATGAGACAATGTCAAAATATTTACTAGCCGCATATTGTTGGAAAATTATTTCTTCACTTGTCTCTGTATTCGTTGATGTAACTGATCTTGGAGATTTATCATTATAACCAGATCTTCATAAATTTACAATTTTGACTGTGTGTAACAATTCGTTAATTTTCTAAAGAATTATCTTTCGGGTCTGAATTAATGTGATCGATTACAAGTCCATCTTCGATGACCCCATCAAAACACTCGAATATGAATCTATGGGAGTGATAATTTTCTTTTCCAGCACTAAACATGAGATACCCAGTATTAGTAACAAAACCGACTGTTTTTTTTTTTAATCTGCAGTTCCCGATTACACCATCTCGAGATGCCTCATAATTCTTGATGATGGGATGTTTCACAAATTCATTTTGCTCCATTTATATAGTAATATTATTTGTCTAAATGATTATTTTGAAAATCTGGCCAGATAGTCTTCAGTGGTTTTTATGGGGGATTCACCCGACGATTTTTTATGATAATATATAACCGTGTTTCTCCTCGTACACCAACACTGCATCGTAAACACGGTTTCGGTCCTAGACTCCGTCTGCGAAAGCTTTGCATGTGGTAACTACAGAATTCATTTACGCAGGATTTATTACAAGAAAGAAAATCCCATCAATAACCACTTGAGTTTGTTCTTTGCTTGTATCATTATATATATAATTAAAGTGTAATTAAACATATATTTGTCTTAATTATAGCATGGAGGAATTTGAGAGATTATCCGTAATTGAACCTTCTAGAGCAATATTCGATCTTGACAAACTACCAAAATCTAAATTTACTTTTTCGATGCAAGATCTAGCTTTAATAAATAGCGATATAACTGATCGTATCCGTGAAGCCAAGAAAGAATTTCGCAACGATGGTGCGGCTCATACTTAGTCAACATTCAGAATCATAAATGAGATCAAAGGTATTGCTGATACTAAAATGAATGACGAACGAGGAAGAAATATTATCAACTATCTAGACAATATTTTATTCTGGTAAAATTTATTGTGCAGACAGATGACGACACTTGGATTATCCATGATAAACGTGACCCTGTACGGCTTCATACTGGAAATAATACTGTTATATTAAATAAAAAATCCAAACCAGGAACATTGACTGGTATTGATAAACCATATTATGAACGACAGTATCCTGTAACTGCAGTTGTTTATGCGACATATCCGTTAAATGATAAACCTAGCGTTAATAATCTCAAACCAATGAAATTGTCCTCGTTGACTTCGTCAAGGGGACTAAACTGCGTAGCTGAGCGAGTTTTGGAACATTTCTCAAAAACAATGCGCGGAAACGGTTTAACTGATCTAAGACGTAAAGAAATAATTAATTGGGCAGAAATAGTTAAAGATACCGGAGCATCTAACAGCGACGTTGCTAAAGTAGAAAAAAATTAAGATTTCCAATCACGGTGAAGACATTAACCGGAGAGATTTTATACAGACCGAAATATACAAAAAATGGAACTCCTATAACGATCATTGATCATAATGCACATGCATGGACATCTGCAGTAACAATATTTCCACGAGATACAACAATTAAATTTTACAGCGATTATATATTCGACGCTATCAACGATATTAGTAAGAGTGACCCTGTATCCGTGTGGTTATTTAGAAGTTCAGAATCCGTAAACTACGATCAGTTTGTACGACCTAGCGGTGACATTTATCGTGCAGAATCACTCCACGAAGAAATGAAAAATATTGCTCGGAAATATACTGACGATGTCAAGGTTGAACAATTACTGAATAATTGTTTCACCGTTCCATCGGTTGCTGCCCGCGCTGCTCAGGAGAAAAATTCATGGTCACCTACAAGATCGGAATTTCTCGTTGATGTCCAGCACAGTTGTATCGAATATGGACACGGCGGATTGTGGAATACTAAATACGATTATAGCGATGTTATATCGGTTAATATGGTAGCGTGTTGTCCTGGAAGTTTTCTTGGATACGGAGAATGTTCTGAATATTTTAAAAGATTCGGACATCCCACACACGAGATGACCAGAGTTGCGATAAACGGACTCATACCAAAGTTTGACTTAACTGGATTCGCCTGTATAGAGTCATTTGAGTTTGCGGAAAATCTGCATCCGATTATTTATGTTTGGTTTGGAAGACATTTCTCAGAAAAATATTGGGCTCCAGTAGTACTATTACGGTATATGCTTGATACTGGAATTTTAGTGTCGTTGAACGTAAACGAAGCCATTATATCGTATCGTCCGCAGAAACAAGTTTGGTTACCACAGCAAAAGAAATATTCCCTGACAGAGTCAGGTGATGAAAATCATGATATGCAAAATTGCAAAAGATCTTGGTAGGAAAATAATTGGTAAGTTTACTCAAGGAGGATCATATGACCATAAACGAATGTGTACAAGATTAATTATAGACGATGCTGAACTCGATTTTATAATTGCTGATACAACAGGAAAAAACACATTTGTGAGTCGGAGTAATGCTTATTTATCAGACGGGTCTAAATTAGGTACAATCGTGAGCTATATTGATGGTGAGTCACCGCAATTTACTCATTTAAGATCTTCGATGCTAGCTTACGTTTCGATAAATTTGATGTCAATGATAAACAGATTTCCTCGTAACACGGTCAGAGTTGCCACGGATTCATTTTATATAAATAAAGTGTATACAGATTTGCTAAAACCGCTACTCGGTAATGGTGAATGGGGATCATGGAGAATAAAACAAGAAAATATACTTGATTATTCCGAATCTGCAGACGTTGAAATCAGGGATATATATTACAGCAATGACAATCAAATATTAAAATCATCAGCACCATCTGTGTTTGATCCTGTGGCCAGACATAAAAACGTTTATCTCAATGGACCTGGAGGTTCTGGAAAAAAACACGTGCCATTGAATTTTTTCGGCACGGAACTTCGTACTGCGCTGACATAATTGTGCTGACACCTACACACAGACTAGCCAAAGAAATGAATGAACGAGGAGTAAAATCTCAAACTTATCACGTTTTTTTTCAGATGGTGCTTAGACACATGGACACCTGAGCGAATGGGTGAAAAATATATACCCCGGATTATCATCTGGGATGAAATTTGTACTGTGTCGTTAGAAACATTAAAAATATTTCTTGATTGGTTACTGACAAAACGTACCGCTGTGATAATGTGCGGCGATCATGGTCAACCGAAACCTTTTGTTGGGCAGTCTCCACACGAGTGGTTAAAAATGTTTGTGGATTATTATGAGGAGATAACCGATGATCATAGAGCTATTGATCAATCACTGAAAAAATTTCAAAGATTAATCAGACTGCAGCCAGATAGAATACAATGTGATATAATGCGTGAAATAATTACGGAAACTCCTGTGAATGATTTTTGGAATTTATGGAGACCAAATGATTTAATAGTTGCGAGTAGAAAAATAGTTCGTGATGAATTGCAAGAAAAATTATTTTTATTACATAAAGAAAAATTTTCAAATCTACCTGTACCATTGTGTTAATGCCCAGCAGATACTCGACGACAGAATATTGAAGTTGAGTTTCCAGGAGCAAATGAAAACAAAATCTTGTATTAAATGATATTGTTTTGGTTGTTGTTGATATTGTTGAGAGCGCGTTGAGCATGGATAAATTACCGTGGAAGCTAGGATACGCTATAACGATTCATTCATCACAAGGACTAACTATTACTGATACAGATATTTGGATTGTCGATGATAGAATCGAATGGTCAAATTTAGTTTATCTTGCAGTGTCTCGAGTTAAAAGAATATCTCAACTGCACAGGGTTATTATGAATTTTACAGAAAATAATAATCAGACTGCTAGCAATTGCGTAATAAGAAAACAACTATCTGGTTATAAACAGTGTGACAAAAAAAAAATAATCGCGACTTTGATATTGATACTGAATTTATTATAACACTAAAACAACGACATTGTGCAAGTAGTAACTGTAATATGCTATGGGAGTATTCGAATAATAATCCAAAACAATTTACCGTAGACAGAACTAATAGTAGTCTTGGTCACACACGCGAAAATGTTATGCTGACCTGTCTTGAATGCAATCGACGTCGGGATGCCAGTTTTCAAAAGTGAACGTGGTAATTGTGTGTCTTCAGGAATTACTTGTAATTGTTCACGTACAAATCCACGTTGAGGAGCAGTTGAATCTAGTCTGTAGATTGCAGGTCTACCCGTGGATCTAACCACGCTAGAAATTTCATGTGTGGTCACACTCCAGATAGGATCAGTTTCTCTTTTTTTACCCCCTTCAAGTTCACCAGGTTCATATAAATACCTCACAGTCACATTAGCCAGTAATGGTTGAGAAAAAAAGTCATGTCGTTGCCTGACGTTGTCAGGTGGTATATGTTTCTTTGTAATCGCATTAATTGGTTTCATAGAAATTGAACGAATAATTTCATTATTTAACGCAGCTATTACTCTTGGTAATCTTGCAACCCATTCATGAGATCTCTTGTCATTTTGAATTATTTCCTGCGCATACTGATATCCAAATAACCGCTCAGCGAGTGTTCGATTAAATCGTTTAACTATTGCCTGATCACGATGAATTGCGGTGTGTTCTCGTCTGATTTTAACATTATGGTTTTTCATCAGCGATGATACTGTACCAAGAAATTCTTTGCCAGGATCAACTTGTAGCAATTGTGGCCATCGCAAAGGTCTTTGTTGATAAATTCGTTCAAACGCAGATGCAACTTCAGATGCTGTTTTAGTTGATAGCGGCTCTGCTTCTTTATATCTACTTGTAACGTCAACGACAGTTAACGCGTATTTGTACGTGCGTCATTGATGTCCACGTGTTTTAATAGCATCGTGTGGTAAAAACAAAATATCTGCTTGATGAACCTCATTGGGAGCGCTGACATCAAAATATGCATCCTGAATTTTTTAGGTGGACGTAGATAGATTTGCCATATTGCCTGTCGTGCTAACCACGCTGCAGCAACAACACGTGAGACTTTTGCTGCTTCAGCAAGTTTACTAATCGCTGCTCTGCCTCTCCAATATCCTTCTGGGCTATAATAAACTGATTCCATTATAATAGTTATATAATTAATTACCAGCCCCTAGCATTAGTTTACCCTTCATAGCAGATTTCACTAGAAAACTAGCAAGTTTTTCTCGGAGATATTTATCAGGTATAGAATTTAACGCATGACTCAACTTCACATCTGCGAGATGCCGTTGTTGTAAATCCTTGCTTTTATACGCAACATCATGAACGTGACACGCTTGATCAATCGCATTTATTGGATACTCTCCTGGTCTTGGATGATCTCGTTCGTCAAGTCGGATATCAAGTCGAGTTCCAGGACCACAATAATTGTATCCGGGTAAATGTTTTTCTCCGGGATACTTCGCCCACGGAGCCCTGGTAATTTTCTCAACGAAGTAGCGATATCACCACCTGTTTTCGTAGACTTGTCCGTGAATTTATCACGGGAGATAAATCTGTATTTGTTTGTACCACAATTTTCACACTTGCCTGTTAGTGCGCGCTTTTATTTTGTGTTATTATTGTTGTTAATCCACTGGTCCCACCAACGGTGGGGGTGGGTACCTTGCATCGAACACATTATAGATTCATATTATTTATTATTATGGATATAACTGACTTATGAGGCCACGAAAACAGGAGCCAGTCAAACATCGCCCAGCGCTACCGAATTCTATCAGGATGATAATAATTGGGCCATCTGGAAGTGGTAAGACGCAATTATTGCTTAATTTGATAATGAGATGGCTCAAGTGGGATAAGTTATAT
Source organism: Megalonaias nervosa (assembly GCA_016617855.1). NCBI lineage: Eukaryota > Metazoa > Mollusca > Bivalvia > Unionida > Unionidae > Megalonaias > Megalonaias nervosa. The sequence goes on from JAECUM010002434.1 coordinate 6,497, forward strand.
TTGGTGGCACCATCTGTAGATGATCAACGATGTTATGAAGTACTTAAAGATTTTAATGAAAATGCAAAGTTGCTGGATGAAGACGGAATGATATTATTGATTTTATTACCAGTATTGATGAAGCGCCATCCATAGACGACCTTGATGAACTTATTAATAATTTAGTACTGTCCGATGATATTATGCTGGACAAACAGTCAAATCCAGCTCGGATATTTTCTCGAGGTAGACCTAAAAACACAGACGTGATTTATGTTACTCAAAGATATACGCAAATACCTAAAGTAATCAGAGACAACTGCAATATTTTGGTTGTGTTTAACGGAGTTGATAATCATACGCTGCAAAATATTTATTATACTTGGTGTTCAGGGGACATGGATATGATTAAGTTCAAAAACTTTTTTTCAAAAGCACAAGCTACTCCGTTTGGATTTATCACAATAAATTTACATGATCGTTGGTCGAGATATCGTAACGGACTTGATAAAATATTTGGTTAATTACAGCAGCAGAGAGGGTGGACTGACAAAAATTACGCGAAGGAGTACATAAACGAACACGCATAAAATTTACAAACACAGGTGTCACGAACGAGTAACAGCGTAAATAACCTACGTAGAGAGAATCTCAATTCGGTAAGAGGTTCTGGTTTAGCGTTATTGACCCTATATTTTTTGCCTTATTTAGAATGATTTTCATGTTTAAATATATTTGCTCGAAAAATAATTGTAGGGTTCACCCTCTCTGCTGCTGAAACTTAAAGCTGATGATGTCAAGTCCATAGTATTTTTAAAAAATAAAAAACAACACCCAACGGTCCTTTTCCGACCATCTATCTTTGTTAGAAAAGAGACAATACTTAACTATTGCAATATGAAGTATAACTGAAATCCCTTTCTCCATGAATTCATGGTATGCGTGTATGAGTGTGTGCTTAAGTATCATATTCATGCTTTTCAAACTAAGACAAAGAGACAAGCTTTCTTTAGTATATTCTCTTATGAGTAACAATGAAAATTTCATGACACATCACAAAAGTTCATCCTTTCTTTCACTGTTTGTCTCTTTTTTTCCAATTTCTTCACTGGCATGGGTTCTTCGTCTTTACTCTCTTACAGTTGCCTGGACTTCTTGCATTTCTTGTCTGGGATGGTTTCTTCTGTTTCTGAAGAACTATCTTTCCTCTTCTCCAGTTTATTATCTTTTTGTCTTAGGAAACTCTAAAGACCAATGTCCTTTTTCCTGACAATGATAACATCTTTACCTTTGTATCTCTTTATTCCTGTCTTCCCTTTGCTTTGACTTTGTAGATATTCAAGGGCCCAAGTATCCTGTCTTGACAGACATAGCTAGTATCTTGATTTATTATCTCGAGAGGAGTAGTGTTATCTGAAGTATATTTCTAATGACTATAAATCTCTGACCAGAAGGGAGATCTATTTTGACTCTCCATCTTCTTCTTCAGAGTCCAAAAGCTGAACGAATTATACACTCCTACGGGGAAATGCAATCTCTATATATAGGGAGCGAATGTGAAACGACCACACTTATTCAATCGAGAAACCAAAAGAAGATAAGAGACGATGATGTTCTGCGCTGCCTCATAATAATCTAACTGAAGTGCCGGACAAAATACATGCAAGTGAATTTGAAGATGACACTAGTGAGCCTGAACTAATACCCTTCAATTCTACCACAAACAACGAGAGTCCAGACCCAACAAAAGAAAAAGTCGTCCAGTACCTCCCCAAGATTGTGTTCACATGAGAGAAGCAAAAATGACATCCAGAAAGTTATGAACCTCGGCTGAAGGGTTCAGATCTGAAGTGCTACAAGAAAGCAGCAGGTTTAATTAAAGATTTGTGGGATTCCTTGTTAGAGACATTGAAACGGAAGTGCCATGCCAAAGAGGACGATCGATTTACACTTTCCATTACTCGCGGCAGTTTGTAGTCTCCTGTGTGGCTATTACACAAGCAGATTTAACACCTTCTTAAAGTCATCGACAAAATTTACCATTTTCAAATATACAACTACCAGTATAATATAACCGACGGAGAAGATACTCATGACCTCCAAAATATAGCCGACACAGAATAGTTTATTGGTTGAGGACATTCGCAGTACAGTTGCGTCCAAATTTACAACTCACAAGACCAGATATGCTTGGCCCGTTCCATTTTCGTGGGTGGAACGAATGCCCAGAAAAATAAGACCACAGAATGGAAAGAGCATTCGACAGGGTCAAACAACAAAAAGAATTAGAAGTCTATTGGGAGTAGGCAGTCATTCCACAACAACAGTGTGTGGTATTCATGAAATGCAACAATATCAAAACTCGTTGGCTCCTCGTTATACATTTAAAGTATACCCTCAAGACATTCGTGGAGCTCTTGTGCTTCGAGGGCCCATTTTCCCAGAGGGAAAACACATTCAGGTGTATGATCATCAAGAACATTTTGATGTTATTACTAGTATCACAGATTTCGTTAATAAGAATACTATTGCGAGAAATGTGACAAAGGATTTAACGGGCGAGACCAGTACATTTATTGCTGAGAGATTTGGCGGCATTTTTAGCGTATAACCATGCATTCCTGAAGAAAAAGCAAACCTTTATCAGTCCTACTTGTTACGAAAAATATCGCATGAAATAAGTTCAATAACAGAAATGTGCTTGCGAATTACTGGGATTGCGCTTCACTCGTGGATATCATATTCGAAACAATAACACAAAGGCATTTGAGACTTAGAACATCAATGCTGCATCCAACAATATGAGGAAGATTTGGAGGAAGACATCAAGGCTGACCAGCACAAGAAGAACAAGAAACAATTGGATTTTATGCTTTTTGTACTTTGAATGTACTCGAGAGACTTTCATTCACGTCTCTAATATTTGCATCGCTCTTCATGCTTGCGAAGGACGTGTACAAGAACCTATATTCTTTCATTGTCCAAATTTGTCGTAAGATTCCAGGAGGACGTGAAAAAAACTTTCGGGTCTTTCGAACTTTTGCCGTTTTTGCCAAATGGAATTTTGACCCTACCTACGACACTTCGATCGAAGAGGATATCAAGCGTTACAAGGACTTCCATCGATATTCTAATCAGGGTCACAATTTCGAGAGATACGACGGACAATTTGGAACAAAATATTCAGATCAAGCCATCAAATCTCCAGTAGCACTATGAAGGAATCAAAATTAATGTACATGAAAGTCTGCCAGACGCACTTTAAATATTCCATGTGTTATTTATGCCATGCCTTTGAGTATAATGCCTAAGACGTTTGGAATGAAAGAAATGGCCAAAGGTAATTTTCCACACTTTATCAATACCGAAGTTAATCAACACGTTGTGATCCCAGTTTGCCTGATATTCGTTACTACGATCCTGACCGTATGCACACAGAACAAAGAGAAACATTCTACACTTGGTAACAAACTCACGCTTCTAACCCGTTTCACTTTCAGGAAGAAATGTTGAAGTATTGCGAAACCGATATTGACATTTTACGCCGTTGCTGCAAACATTTTGACAATTATTTCTGGATCGCGGAAGCATAGATCCTTTGTAGAAAGCTCCTACCGTTACAAGAGCATGTGGATTAGTCCATCTAAAGAAGTTCAATCCAGAGAACGAACTAGCGATTATATCGCCTCAATCGGTCTGTCCGTAAACCGTCCATATTCCGCGAAAGATTTGCGTTGACTGTATTACTTGTATGAAAGTGAATACAAATGTCCACACCATAGTAGAAACGGCGAAGTAAGGAAACATGAAGTCTTTCTGTGTATGACTGGGGTTTAGAAAACCCCAATATCGTCTCCGAATCCCGGAGATGTTTATTTCACAAATACTCTGCATGTTTTCCTCAACGAAACCCGAAAAATATTTTATTAATGTTTGCCATGGAAGAGATGTACAAGCAAACACACCAGTGACACATGGCCTTAAAAAAGGATACCAAATGCTATCAATGTGGTAACACGAGACCTATCGACGCTTAAAAACCTACTCTGAATTTAGGCGCAATGCCGAAAGGTACGATTTTGACAGACATCGAACCTTTGAACTCATTAGGCAGTGTCTTTGCAGGAGTAGCTAATGCGACACGCTTGCTATAAGAAGTGGATGAATATCAAAGAGAAGAAATCAATACATCGACATGTGTTCTTTGTATCCGTGGATGCCTAATTATCTGCGATTCCCTTCCCAACACCTGAAGCGATGACCGAACAAATTGACGTGGAGCACATACGCTAGTACAAAGAGATGATCAAATGCAAAGTTTTAACTCCAGTCAACTTGTACCATCCCATCTTACCACATCATTGCCAAGGAAAACTGATGTTTCCTTTATGTCGTGTGCTGAAACATGTAGTCAAGACAAACCGTGTAGCAGCAATAATGTAAAACTCACTTGGACAGGAACGTGTGTGAATGTCAAATTGTTTCGTGCTCTGGATCATTGATACCAGTTGTTACAAATATACGAAATTTGTTTAGCAATTCCAGAAAGACGGCGAATATAGCGGAGGGGTTTTCTCCGGCTACATCAAGAAGGATCTCAAATTGAAACTAGAACCTTTTAGCTATCAATCTTCGTGTCAGACTCCAGAAGACAAGACAAATTCAAAGAACTGTCAAAACTGTTAATATCACTTTGGAACAGGTGGAAAAGAACGAAGTTAGACGATCGCTTGCCAAAACCATGTTAAATTGCGTATTACAAAATGTGGCTCAACGTCCGATATCCCCCAATGTCAAATCCAAGTCACACACACCCCGCCTTTCAACTGGTTGATAACACCCGAGTATCGAACGGACAGTTTAGGTGCATTAACGGACAAACACCACACACACTTAATGTTCAAAGGGAAATCTCCTAAATATCTGGAAGGACCTCCTACCAAACTTTTAAGTCAGGGCCGGATTTGTCGAGGAAGACATAAAGTAGGGTGTTTTAGCTACTTCTGTTGATTTTCTTAGTAATTGTTTTTAACTGCAGTTTTCTTCCTTAAAGTGTAAGAATTGTTTTGACAAAATCTGTGTGGCCACCTTGATTATGGACACGATTGCTGACTGGGGCTGATCCAAAGATGTGATACTACACGGACGGGAGTATAAAGACTCGTCGTACCTAAAACATGACAGATGGTCTCCTCGCTGACACTACCTTCTTTTGTGGGTCCGGAATAAAATGATCCTCGTGTCGGATACTTTAGAAGACCGAATTCGTAGTTGGCCAACTGAACTGCGAGAGCGCAATTGCAAAGAGCTTGCACATATGCAAGTGGAACGCATAGAACAATTGCCTATTCTATATAACACACACTTTTAAATAAGCGGCACATGACTGCTATTAGAGGATTGATTTCTTGCAAAGCGTTCAAATGGTCATACATTGAACAACTACCCAAGACTCAGAAGAGTTTCGATTCCACAACTTCTACCTACAAGGTTGCAATACTATAGAAATTCTTTCAGAGAATGAACACTTACAGGATTGCTTCAGTCAAGTACAAGAAGTGTTACCGCAAGACGATACTGCTTCAAGACATGTAGCGTGTGAGTTGGTGACTCAAATAAATCCTGTTTCACTCTGTACAAGTAGATAACTTGTGTAAGAGCTATATCGATCTCCTTAAAAAAGAAAGACATTTCTGTGAAGGATTATTATAAAATCTTACCATGGCAGGATTTTTGTCTTCAGTGCTGCAACAAATTTCATAGAAGGTGTTGACAGTTGACAGTGTTCAGAGATTACCAAACCGTTTTTGCAAGAACTGTTTCCACTTACTACGATTCCACTGAATTTTGGATGACCAATTTTTTAGATTTTGTTTCCCAGCAGATTCATTGTGAATTATTTATGAACAGTAGAGACAGCGAAGACGTCATGACCACCAAAACCGTTATCTGTACACGAAAGACAAATTGTATTTAAAGTGTTGACAATAGCGATGAAGATAGGTTGTGTAGTTGCGTGTGAAGAAGACATTTGTCGAGTATTATCCGCGCTTGATACTTTTATGAACTTTCCAAAGCTAGCTGGTTACACTCATAAATGTACGACTGGAAAGATATAGATGACTAGAAAAGTCTTAGTTCGATGCATGGACACAAGAAGTGGCTGACTATGCCAAGGACACTGTATGTCATTAATCCGAGAAAAGAAGTTCACTTGGAACCAGTGCAAGATGTGAATATTAAATTAAAGACAATGCTAGAAACAATATAAGAAGAAGAACCCAAAAGGCAGGAATAAATATTAAGTCCTGGAAGGTAACATTGTACAAATAGAAAAGAAATACATTCCCAGAGAAATTAGAGACAATGAATTTTGTAGCGACGAGAAGAAGAATACCAGAGCGTGTACATAGGTTTCATGGGTCAGACACTAATTGAGAATATTGTACACTAACATTTCTAGGCAGCTTTGGTGATTTTAATTTGTGCCTCATTGTTATTCGGCGTCGTATACGCCGTATGTGTTTTCTAGTTTTAACTCTTAAAATATAAATATATATTTTTTGTTATTGTTACACTTTCGAACAAATATTAGTGTGTATCAAATGTATAAAATGTCTTGTGTCCTTCATGGTCATCTCAGATTTCTCAATATAACAGTTCTGGCTGCATCCCCTCCTCCTCCTTTGCTTTCAAAGTTGGGAGGCACTCTATCTTGGCCATCCCGTTAATAAGTTGATCGCTATAAATAATGGTTCATGCAAAACAGAATTTGTCAAACGTTTGATCGAACACAAATCACACTTGTTTGATCGTTCAACCCCAAAATCCGCTTACACATTACTTCAAGAAAGTCAAGGAAAATCCATTTTGTTTGTAGAATATATTCCTCGCGAAAGCGATGGGACCCTGTCTGATTTTAGTCAAACACATCTAGTAGAAAACGAGGAATAAATTAAACTTGCTTTTGTTTACACACGAAGAGTTCATTATCGTAATATCAGAATTATTTACATTATTCAGAATTTATTTCAACAAAGTTAAGCATATCGCATCATCAGTCTCAATATACAAAAGTACATGACAAAACAGGGGTATTACAAAGTTACTGGATTGATGCATACAAGAACTGACACGATTTAGTGCGTTGAAAATAAGTCATCTTAGAGTGTTGTCTATAATGAAGACGATTGCTGCTACAGCCAAACTTAAAAGTGTACGATGGTAAAAGAACAATCGATATACACTTTGCACAAACCCATTTGACGAACATTTTCCAGAAGTCAGACCAAAGTGGCTAGAATCATTCATCAATAGCACACATATTTATATAATATCTCTCATTTGGCAGCGTACTATCGTGGTTGCAAATATTTATTTTGTGTCATCGAAGTGTTTTCAAAATCAGCTTGGGTCGATCCTTTAACTTCTTAAACAAGTTTTGCATTAGTACGAGCTTGAAAACTGGACTGGAAGAAAATCGGGAGTCACCCTCTACAATGGCAAACAGACAGAGGAAGCGACTTTCTAAACTAAGCCTTTAAAAAAGAACTGATGAAGGACACTTTCATTCACGACCGAGAATCATGAAAGGAAACCAATGTCGTGGAACGTTTACAAGAACTTTGAAAGAACGCATATGGAAATCATTTACATTCAACACACTCTCAAGTACATTGACATATTAATACGTATCGTCAAAGCTTACAATCAATTGCAACATCGTAACATCGGTTGTGCACCCAAAAGAAGTGACCCGAAAACGAAGTGATGGTGTTTGATGGATTGTTTGGAACGTCACCTACCACCCCAAAGAAAGAAACATTAAAAACTGAGATTGGGTTCGCATTAGAAATACCAAAAGCACTTTTCACAAAACATTATTGACTTAACTGGATAACCAAATTGTTTCGTGTCACTTTTCAAGTACATGGACGTGATCTTCCGTCTATGGTGTGGAGAACGTGTGCTTAAAACTCCAATGATCTTTCCTGCTGAACTCTGCAATGTATTGTGTCATCGGAGCAGATACTGCCAATCTGAGTTTGCAACAAGGCGACAAACAGTTATGGACAGTTTTACGCACCAGTTGTGTTGCTTATCTTCTTCCCAATACCTCCTTTCAATATAATGCATGCAGTAAGCACAACGGTAACTTTGTGGCCAACACCAGCCTTATTATTTCAGTCCCAATAGCAGCAGCAACTGTCTGTTGGAACATTTTGGAAAATTATTCTCTTTTGGCACCGAGTGACTCATTGGAAACCAAACCTGGGAGGTGTAATCTTTAATGGAGAGGAGTATAAGAAAACAAGAAGATCTTTTCAGGACCACCTAGATCTTTAGAAAAGAGAAATTCTTAATTGCCAAATAATTTTGATTTTTATGTTTATTTTGGATATATATGTGTCTGTATATGTCTATGTTGTTGACAACAAGACTATATATCTCCTTTTACCCATTCTTTTGTGATAGTGTGTGTTTGTATCTATTGTAATAGTAGTGTTTCTATTCCTATCCTTCCTTTTGTGTGATAGCATGTTTGTGTGTTTGTGTGAAAGTATGTGCATCAACACTTTCTACATTGTTCGTTAGATGGAAAGGGCGTGTGTGTGTGTGTTTGGATAGTAGTATACGAGTGGATGCTGGATTGTAAGGGTGCGTGTTTGAATAGTAAACGTTGTATGTTGACTTGTAAAGGTGAGTGTTGGTTATTAGATCAAACGTTTAACATTACCAGTCCTATTAGACCCTGTAAACACTTTTGACCCTATAATACAATTCCCCTGTATAACCTATGGACCCATTTAACAGCATTTCCCAAAGGTGGCGCTCTACAGTTTCGTATTTTGCATTGGGTTAGATTTGTAAAGATAAAGAATTTCCCCGGTTTTCGTCACTAGTTATAATGGCTATTCAAAATAAAACCTTGTATATCTCCGCTATTGTCAAAAGAGCTTTCAATTCCATTCATTTTGGTATATGATTGATGGGTGTAATTTGGGTTATAGAGTAAATAGATTGCCTTTACTTCATATATTCACAAATCAAACTACCGCTCTTCTTGGTCATTTTTACTTTCTGATCTTCAGAGGTAAATTATAAATAAGGAGCCGATAACTTTTAACATTTTATACATTTTGTCATTCATTCATTGCACTTTTAGAAACTGATATTGTCTAGTCTGGCAAAAGTCGTTCTCCCTATTATAATCACTGCTAAATATAGTCATTTTAGACTAATTCCGACTGATTGTTTGAGCCCATGGGAGCAGCCATTTTGGTTAACTTTGTCCTTAGATCATGTACAGTTTCCACAAGTGCAATATCCAAAGATATTTCAGTCACAGTACATGGAAGTAACATAAAGGTATGCCAACGTTCTCTCATAGTGCATGTTGCAAATGCAAACAGCTTCACCTCACGTTTGTAATTCTATCAGAAGTTCTCAGTATCCATAGAGCGCCCCCTATGCTATGGACTAAGTGTCCCCCACGTGTTAACCTACTTTCGTAATAGAGCGCCCCCTATGCTATGGACTAAGTGTCCCCCACGTGTTAACCTACTTTCGTAATTTTAGACCCGTATGACCCCCAGGTTCCACATATTTCTACTTTTACCTGTTTGAGTTCTGCTATGTCTTTCAAGCAGTGCGATTTCATTTTGTGATTTTGTAGACCGCTATTTCTTTATTAGATCGGCTTGGCCCTTCTAATCTCCTTCTCAGGTTTTCAAAGTAGTCTGTCAATTTAAACGGTACATGGATCTTTCAGCTTTTGTGAAGTTACATTTTTGAGTTTGTTACAAACGTTGTTTTCAACTTTCTTTATATCTTCATTATCTTCTCTTCCTTTGACAAAGACATCTGACTGATAGGTCAAAATAAATCTGAAACTGGACATATTTTATTAGCAAGATGACTTATTAGGTCGTATTGAACATTAAACAATATTTTGAAATTTAATAGGGTGAGTATATTCACTGATTACAAGGCGTATTCTCAATGTGGAGAAGTTACACATTGCTTTTACAGATACATTATAAGTTGCTATACCATGCCGTTTCGAAGACCATAGACATAATGGTTGAAGTTTTGCAGACCGGCTTGAAATTTTTTATATTTCCATCGGCTGATGGTTAATAAAAGTATAAGAATAACGTGTCTCTTATCATAAATAATAAAATGAAGCGACAGCGGCACTTAAGGATGAAAATGAGTTTCATGGGAAAGTATATGTAATTCAAAGTATTTGTTATTTATGGTTCTTAATATTTAAATTAAAAAATATAAAAAGACCGTAATTGTTGACAAATTTATTATTTACTTTATGGATTTAGAATATTGTAAGTTTGCCTGTTTTCAACAATTTAAACATTTATTGGAGTTCTGATGATATTATAAAATTGCATGTCCACATTAATATTGGCATTTGTTGCTGGTGGTGATGAGTCGGCTGGGGAATTAATGCTGAAAACTCTTTTAATTAATATTTATTTTCGATTGTCATTTTCGTGAACCTTTCTACAACAGATGTTCGTTTTGGTTTTGTTTAAGAATCAGCCTCTGGTACATCTCACAGTACATTTTCTGCCTAATATGTTAATATGTAGTTAAATTATTACAGTATACATTTCGTCATGGAATATTTTGTTCCGTTAATAAACTTCCAATTTAATTTACTTGTCATCCAATCTGTATCATCTTTCAAATTATATTACACAGTAGATGGCGACTTTTAGTTTATTTTTGTCACTTAATCCAGCCAAATAATCGAGTAAAACAGCTTTTGGTTTAAAACAAAAATAAGAAAAAATCCCACTTGTTATTCATGTCTGAGGGCATAATGCTAACAATGTCAACATAATTTGTTTATTCCATCATTATTTTCAAATCTTGAAATATTTACGACCCATGGATGCCAGATCTGGGTCAGTGCAGTTTGCAGATGGACTCGACTTAAAAGCGAGTATATACGATTAAGCACAATAATTTACATAATGACCCAATACTGTAGCAAGATTTTGTGACACGTTTTAAAATGATTAAGAGCTATTCTCAATGTACGGTTTATGATTGTGTGCAGGTATTATTCCAACTCTAATTTTGTTTTTATATATAGCATAAGTCACTTTACCGGAAGCAACTAGTGACTTTTAACAACGAAGGATTTCCCGGAAGCAACTAGTGACTCTTTAACGATGAAGGATTTATTTTAAGAATTCTTTTTCCAGTAGTTAATGGGTAATTTAACACATTTTGTGATGGTCCGTTTATGTTACATACAGCCCTTTCATCATTTCCCACTTTATATGCGAAACGACTCTCAGAGAGAGAGAGAGAGAGAGAGAGAGAGAGAGAGAGAGAGAGAGAGAGAGAGAGATGTAATTCGGACTTCCTTAAGAGGCGGTGTCACTCTCAGGATACAGGTTTTACATCGCTAATATGTGCGAAGAGGCATATGGATCGAACTGGAAAACAGGAAGTCGAGGTCTAAGTGTACGGCAGCAATTCTTTCATTCAAATTAAACAAACTACACTAGATGTAAAAGACAAATTACCCACAATTCATTTAAAATATATAATAAAAATGTTTCATTTAATTAGAACTAACCAACTTCATACAATTCTATAATTTCCGTATTTCCGAATTAAAAGCGAAATAAATTGCCAAAGGTGCAAAAATGCTCGAGTAAAATATTATAAATAATATGAAGGATATTTTCAATCACTGTATTTGATTAAATCTTAATTCTCAACAAGAATGTTATTTATTTTAATTTCTAAACAAATTATTTGTAGCATGAAGTTGGTAGTAAATCATTTCTACAAAAACCAAGCTTAATATTCTAGATTAACACAAATTCTAAACAAATTTAAACAGTAAAAGAAACACTATATTTAAATATTCATTTTGTATAATAATAATAATAATAATAATAATAATAATAATAATAATAATAATAATAATAATAATAACATGCTACAAGCTTTTCAGAGGAAGATGAAATAATCTCTAAATGTGTTAAACAGAAACATCTCTAACTATAACTAATTACGTTACTTTTACCTGGAAAACAGGAAGTCGAGGTCTAAGTGTACGGCAGCAATTCTTGACCACTCCGTGGGGGCGAAGGGTATATATAGTGATTTCTATTCTGCGAGACGTCAGCTTTACCATAGGGCATGCCTTAAAATCTCCAGCTTCACTTTAGCCTTGGATCACTCATGACCCTCATGCTTAAGTGATACCTGGTTTCGTCAGAAACCTGCTCCATGTACACTCAGACCCTGACTAGCTTTTGTTTACACTAATGTCTGGGAATTCGTAAATCATAGCTTGTAATGGATTTAGTTTTATTAGGTACATCTGTTGTCTTATAATGAAGCTGGCGTAAAGCCACAATATACAGTGAATAATAGCATCTACTTGTTTTACAATATATATATATATATATATATATATATATCTCTATATATATATATATATATAACATATATATATATATATATATATATATATATGCTATCTCACTATATATATATATATATATATATATATATATATATATAGTACTGATTGCTTTGTTGTAAAATCATTTAATGCAAAAATTATAACAATCATTTTCTTTCTTACGTTAATTTAAATTACAATTCCAAAAATCATACTTTTATTAAAATAATAGGAATTCAAATTACAACTCCAAAAATCATGCATTCTAAAAATTCCTAAAAATTACATCGTCACAACTCCCTTAATGACTGTATAAACTTGTCAGATGATCTTTGTTTCCTTACAATATGTGACACTAAAACATGGCGATAATTACGATAGTTTAAATTCATCTATTGTACATTTACCTAATTACAAGTTATACTAATCTAAATCTCGTTTGAAATAAATATATTTCAGACATATTTGTATCACGGTTTATTAAAACCTATGTTTCTATTATATAAAATGATACTTTACCAAGCTCAACATAGAGGAAAGTAAAGGAAATATAGTAGTTGTAGCATCAGCAGTGAGAAGAGGAATAAAAATAAAAGATAAAGAACTTTGTAAAGGATATAATTTGGTCTCTTTCTCAACAAAATGTCTACAATCAGAGCAAGAATATTCTTTTCATTTATTTGGAGCCGGAAACTGCTTTTCAATTACTTCACTGCCTGTACCCCTCCCACCTCGAAAATCAAATAGCCCGTCCCCAATGATCGAATTCATGCAGGTACTTTTACCGTTTTCTCGTTTCACTGCAAGGCTTCAGGCCCAGCCTTAATATTTAGTGAGGCCCAAAACGCCACGCTGGCAGCGGGACCCGCCCTGTGGAGTTACTTTAATTATGCCTAAATTTTAGGTCGATTGGAACGCGGGGCCCCGAAGGCGCGGGCTCAAGGCAACTGCCTTGTTCGCTTTGCTCTTAAGACCGGTACTGCAAGGTATGTACTTGATATATTGTTCTTTGTTTGAAATTTACTGTTGACACTGTAGGTGCATACGATTACAATTAGAATCATTATCAAATTTTACTTTGAATCGAAAATTTGTTTTTTTACAGGTACAGAAAAGGTAGTCTATAGCATTTGAGAAGGATAAACGTAGTCGTGGATTTGGTCGTGTAACTTTACTTTCATGGATACATATAAATATTCCATGTCATTATTCATTGTAATATTATACTCCATGTGTTTCAAGAGCAGCTTAACTGTAACAATTTGTCATTCTGTATTATAATTATATATGACACTTGCCTCCTAATAAAAATTACTTTATTTTCTCCTTATTTTTTAGCATATTCAACAACATTAAAGCACTATGACACGTAGATTTTTCTTCTTTGTAAAGCATAATTGTACATATGCATACTGTGATAATGTGGACTCAGTGCTCTTTGACCCAGCTAGAGTTCTTAACCTGAAATATGTCACACATGTATGACGTGTCTTCGTGCCGTCCTAACATACACAGTGTTATATTAAATATTAAAAATATGACTGTAATTTAAATTTTAGTAAATTTGACGTTTTAACCCTCTCCCGAATTCAGGGATGCCAGGGATGGAAAATAGTTCGACACAAACGTTATTTGTCTCAGAAAACAAAATTGAAAATTTTTAAAATGGACTTAAAAGTCATTGAAATTTGGTTTAAATATTGGACACTTCATAAGAAACATATCACTTATGCTTCTTGAAGTAAAACTGTAACTCACCTTCTTTATTTAACTTATTGCATTAGTAAAATAAATCATTTTGATAGAAGCTTAATGAAGAAAATACAAATTTGATAAAACACAGAAAGTTTTCATTTTGTTCTTTTGGATCAAAACAGGGCCTCATAAATTGGAATGATTAACCTTTCCTTTTTATACTCGAGGATAATCACAGAAACCAAGACAATACTCAGTATGTCTGTCTTTCATTTTGATATGCATAATAAAGTTCTCTTCGGAAAGAATTTATATTACAGAATTTAATGAGGAGACACATTAATGTTATAAATGGATCAATTTAGAGAACAATACGGTAAATTCATCTTTGTTGTTATTGTTGTGAAAGGTTACGTGTATATTGTTTCTTTAACCAAAATGGAGGCACGCTTCCGTAATGAAATCCGTACCCTTCTCTCACATAGCCCTGAAAAAGAAACATCCTTGTTAAGCGGTCCTATTTTACCGTACAAGTCAGTTCCCAGTGCAAGATACACAGACCAGATCTGCCGTCGCCTAATCAGCAGGTAGATCTGGATCGATGCAGTTTTGTTAGGCCTAATCAGTAGAACAGACAATGTAGATCCCGATAAGCCGATGCATTATGTAGCAGTCAATATGCCGTTTAGAGTTGGACGCGACTTGTATGCGAAGATGTACGGTTAGTCGCTTAGTTGTTTATGATTCCTTTTTTTTCCAAAAATTACAAATACTGTGAATATAGACTATATTCACCGGAGACAGGGTTACCTTCTTTAACTGCTACAAATAGGAGCCCTAATTTGTTTTAACAACGACATTATATCCTCTTAACTCTGTCACTGCCAAGTATATAAACATATCAGCAATCAAGCGTAATTAACCTAAGCACGAGGGACTTTGTATCCTGGATAGGGGTGGGTTGGATAATAAATACAGGACAAATATCTTGTTCTTTTATCACCCTTTGATTATTAACTGAGATTTAAGAAAATTTTATTCATGCTATGCGGTTACTTGGAATACAAATAGTTCCAATCTCCAGAATGCCTTTGGCAAGCGCTGTAACGAGTCGTGTCATGTAAACGTTCAAGATGTCTCTTAAGGTCGACCTCCATTTGAAAAGCTGAGCCTTTACAATGTACGTTGAGTTTGCAACTACGTGATAGACATATATAAAGTGTTTACCTCTCTCTGAACAGACAGGGAAAATTAAGATATTATTATATAATTACATAATAAATTTACTAAAACACCGTTTGGTTCAATCTGTTCACTTAAGAAGACAATTTCCTCAAAAGTTGCTTCCAGCTTTATTGCTGAGTTTACTTACAGACTGGAAGACACGTGAATAATTAAGGAATATTTTTAAAATATAAAATCAGTGCAGATTTACGCTGTGAATGTGTCCATTAAAATAATTGCATAATGGTGCATATTTTTACTAGGTATGAAAATGCAGCATGGAGTTATAGATGCAGCCAATGCAAATAAAGAAAGAATATAACAAAAAGAAAATTAATAAAATAAAGAAAGTAACTCATAAAAGTATTTTGTAAAGAGGTCGTGCTGTCCGTTTAATCTATCTAGAGAGGCTTATATATGTGTCTATGTATGTGTACACACACACACACGCATGCACGCACACACACACACACACACACACACACACACACACACACACACACACACACACATATTACACATATACACATATTATTATAGAGGTGGTGGAGTATATATATATATATATATATATATATATATATATATATATATATATATATATATATATATATATATATATATATTATGTAGTGCTGCAAAATTTTTGTAGATACTTTGTCGCAACACATTTTTGTCGTGGTCAGTGTGACACGTAACCATTAAGATTGTCATATGGGCTCGCAATAAATTGATAGCTTGTGATGGTTAACCTCTCTTGTTTGGGGGCATGATTGAATGCTAATTAGAGTCCGTTCAGATAACGGTCATACAGACAGAAGATAAAATGTTAACGTCAGGTCAAATGGCGGAAAATAACAAAGTTGAGACAAGTCAGAAACAATCTTGGTGCATTGGAAATAGGTGTCATAAAATGAAATTGTCAAGGAATAGTTATTAATAAAAGCGGACAAGAGAGAATTATTCTGACTACGATGGGGGTGATAACGTTTTAGCGGTTAGAGAAAATTAAATCTGATTGGCTGAGGTAAACGTGAGGGACCCTGAGGAAATCAACAATAAAATTTTCTAGTTAAATAATTTGTCACAGAGACGGAGGTCTGGACGTATTTGAGAGAGAGAGGGAGAGAGAGAGATATTCGGCTGCATAGAAAGAACGAGTATCGAAAAGATGTGATGTGAGTTTGTAATTATTTGTTGAATTTAGTCGTTATAAATTCATACTTCATTTTTCCGTGAGTTCAGCAGTCAATCATGCATTCATTGGTCTTGAATGTTATATGACTCATGTATGTTAAGAATGTGATAAAATATTTCAATTGTATGAATGTGTTCGGATTCAGTGTTTTGTGTGTAATAGACATCATGTATTGTAGGAATTTCATGCATTACTCTGATGCAAATTTTGAGAATCAGTTTATATGTGTTAAATTATATGTATCATGTATGCTTAGAATTGATCTTACTATACCTATGTTTATATCAATGAATCGCTAATTAGTAAGCGACGCAGTTAAGACGAAACGTGAAGTCCATTAATTCATTTATGTAACTATTTTGTGAATTCTCTTGCCGAGGAAAATCGGCGTATGACGACCAACATCGTTCAGCTAGTAAATTACAATCCACAGTCGGATGTAATAGTTTGTATAAGAGATTTAATTATGTCATGGTTCCATTGAGGAGTGCGGCTAGCAGATAAGGGAAGAGACATTAATTTGATAATGATAGGATTATCTGTGTATCGGGTTACGAACTGACCACATTAGCTTAGTTCTGTTGGATTACGATAAGACAATATCAGACGTAAAAGAGAGTAGGAATGTTCGATCTCCTGACAAATATTTAGGTTGCGTATTATATTTATTTGTAGATGAAAAGTAGCTCCATACCTGTGCTACATAGTGATTTGGAAAGAACTGGAAGCAACCAGGTTATGATGACATGCTGGCAATTTGAGTTCTATCATTCACTCGATTCTATGATGAAATTTGTTTTATCATTATAAAAGAACGGCTAATTGCATTCCGCATAAATGTTGTAATTCTGTTTCTAAGAAAAAGTGTATCATTCAAATGCCACGTTAAGTTTCATTTTGTTTACGTAATTGATTCAATACGTTGGCTAGCGTCTTTCTATTCTATATCGTTGCTCAGATCTCTTTTATTCCATCCATTAATTTCATATGTTATTTTGTTGTATGCTCGATCCGGTCAATAGCACATTGATCGATCATCTCCTCGATAACAATAACTAAAGCATCATAACAGGTGGGGGATCAAATCACTCCCTCACACACACACACACACACACACACACACACACACACACACACACACAAACACACACACACACACACAAGGATATTCAATTCATCTATTTGATTAATGATATTCAAGATTGCTGAGTCGCAGGTTCTAAACGTTAAGTGTGTTGTTTGGTGTGAAATGCTCGCTTACTTTAGTGCCACAAATTACAATTGTACGACATGAGTCAAGTTGACAGATACATTCTGCACGTGTTTTAGTGTGGGAAACATCTTTAGTATCCTATCAACGTAACAGAGGGAAGGATCGCTGCTAGGTACATAAACAAATTTCATCATCATCATCTTACATCAGCAGCATGCAGACTATTTTATTTTGTTTCTTTTTTTTTTATGCCGGTCAGTCTCAGAAATAAGCTTTTGAGGAAATCAGCCCCGCTAAGACAAATAACACTTACCGTATAATTTTGTTTTGAATCGGACACCGCAATTACGCGAAACACATTTGATTCAGTAAGTTTGTTTTTTTTTACTGTAATTCAGCAATAAAAATTGTTCCATGAAAACGAAGTTGCGCACAAAATACGCTAAAGTTAATTTAGTAGCCATATTACAGTTTGTTTTCTTGTCTGAACCACTCAGAATTTTTACAAGCACACTGATTAAGTGTTATACTAAGCTGAGATTTATAGCAAATTTATAAAAGCCGGAAGTGGTCCGATGTAGGATGGTGATATTAGAAAGATAACCTTTCTTTGCTATCAATTTCAGTAAAGTAACTAGCATCTTACTCAAGTCATTTCTTAAAAATTCCTTGCGTAGATGAATTGTACGAAACTTGATAGTGATATACCATAGCATGTTGGATCAATATTTTGAAGAATAGCTCGTAAAAGAAGACAATTATTAATAATCAACGTCTCTTATAAAAAAATTAATTGGAATTAAATAAGGTATATATATATTTAATTGTTAAAATTTACAGAAATGACGCAATGATGCAAAGCATTGGAGACTTCCTCTGTTGTGTGTGTGTGTGTGTGTGTGTGTGTGTGTGTGTAAGACAATGCTGTTTGGTTTAGGTACATGGTCGCTAATTTTTGAAAAGCTAACGAAATAAAGGTTATCTTGTCCCTAGCTTTCGGGAAATGATTGACCTTTATTTGAATCATAGGACTATTATTTATAGAAAGAAAAAATCAAATAATTTAACTTTTCCTAAAATGGTCAAGAGACAATGAGATCTTAAATTTATCAGAATATAATGACTTGTACTCAAGTAAAAGCAAAGATGCGTGTGGTTCGGGAGAGAACCGAGTGAATCGTCTGTTCCATGTGCAATGAAATAAAGAGAACTACGGGACAATACGTTATTCAGAAATGATGATTAAACTATACGTACAATAAAAATAGACCAATAAACGTACCATAGACCAATAAACGTACCATCTTGGAACGGTTTGTGGACCAAAGAGTCCAGAAGGGACATACAATCTTGGAAATCTGTTTGAAATTCGTCAGTACAGGCCGCGAACATTTAAAACGATATGAGATACGCCAGAGACTGGTTTACTAGAACTAATTAATTGGACATGGTCTTCAAGTGAGCAGAAGCAAATGTCCTCAGAATATTAGCAGAAAGATATAAATCTATCCAGAGAGCTGGAATGAGCGAATGAGGTATATTCATCACATTCTGAATTTACACCTGAATTACAAAGTTTCTCAACTTTAGTGTGCATTACAAAACTGTATTACTTTTTATTTGAGTACTATCATCGTAATTAATGTTTCACAAACAAAGCGGTCTCTAAAAGAAGAAGTTACAAATTTTACATAATTTTCATGTTAATTAGTTTGCTTATAATCAATAATCCCAAATTCAGTTTAAGCGTGAATTCAGATTGAGTACCTTTATGAAAACAGATGCATGGAGTGTCAAGATTGTCACATATACGGGTCTGGATTTGATTACATACATCTGCGTAAATGGGTACCGACGAGAGTGTGGACTGTCAAGTCTGCCATACATACGAACTGGACCTTGATTATACACACTGATACATTTGGGTACCGACGGGGCCAGCAATATCAAGTCATCATATGCATGCCTAGACTGATTATGCACAGATACATACCAATGGGACCTCAATATCATGTTTGCTGGCCTGGATTTGATTATACACACAGATACACTTGGGTACCTACGGGGGCCTGGAAATATCCAGTCATCATATATGCGAGTCTAGATTGAGTATACACAGGTGCATTTGGTTACCAATGGGAACTTGGAATAACATGTTTGATTTTACACACAGATTCATTTGGGTACCGAAGAGGACCTGGAATGTCACGTTTGACTTGGTTGTCATATATGAGGGCCTGGATTTGAATAGACACACAGATGTATTTGCTTCCCAACAGAGGCCTGGAATGTCACGTTTGACTTGGTTGTCATATATGAGGGCCTGGATTTGAATAGACACACAGATGTATTTGTTTCCCGACAGAGGCCTGGAATGTCACGTTCGTCATATTAGCGGGCTTAGATTTGAGTAGACACGCATATAAAGTTGAGTACTGACGGGCACCTGGAAAAAGAATGTCATATATGCGGGCCTCGATTTAATTATAAGTACATATGCCTTGAAATCAGATTGTGTACTGGCTAAACTGCTCCAAGATGAATCATGGTCTTTGCGCTTTTCAGTTTCTGCCTTACAGATTTTGTTATTTGTTATTTTATTATACATCTTTCATTTTCTTATTTGCTCGTTTTCAAGGATGAGAATGGCGGTACAAGAAGGATAAGAAGCCTTTATAATATTTAGAAGATGTGTATTGCTCTCTGATTTCAATAAAGGATCCGGTTTGAATCCTACCATTGGATCAACTCCGGTCAGCTGCCGTGTCCGTAATCAAAGTGGCCATACAGAATTTGCTAAGATAATTCTAACACTTTTAGGAAGAAAACTACATTTAAAAGCAATTACTAAGAAAATCAATTGAAGTAGCTACTATTATTACTACCAATAATAATAATAATAATAATAATAATCACTCAAGATATATGATATTTTTATGGGATATTTTTGCTAGTCATCCCTCTTATTTGCACTATTTTGAAATGCTAGATATATTTTGACTAGAAAATTGAGTAGATGCTAGAATTTCAATGGAAACGGCTAGTTTAAAAAAGTTAATTGATATTGAAACAAAAATACCTTTATCTCATCATTCTTTAATTGCAAATAACCGGTTTTTATCTTTCAATGCCTTCGAAAAATGAATCCCTGACAATTGATAGGACATTAATAAACACTTCCACCCATCGCTATATATTTGCAACCATATAATTAATGAAACTGATGTGAACAAACATCTTGAAGCATTTCTCCTGAATGATTTCTTATGGCACAAGCAAGTAAGCTATATCAAGCATCATTCATAGTCAAGAAATAATGCAATGCGTAAACTCAAGTACCAACTTGTCAAGAAATCTTTTGAAATTATATTTATATCTATTATACGACACATTCTGGAAACCCGTAATGTAGTTTGGGACAACAGCACATTACTCGAGAAAGGAAATTGGAAAGAATACAAAAAAGAGGCAGCCAGGAACTAGACTGGTGCAACCAAATTAGTGTTTGTTGAAGCGAGACGCCGAGAAATATGATCGGAAAGTCTTGCATCCAGACGATAAGGTACACATTTACACTCTTGTATAAAATGACAACTGGTTCAAGCTTTACCTTTCTCACCTCTCTGATTCCAATAGCTGTTAGCGATATTACTCGCTAAAACTTTAGTAACGTAAACACTTTCCAGTTAGTACAGGTTAGAACAAGTCTTTATAAAAACTCGTTTGTTTTTTTCCTCTTCAGCCATTCGAGAATGGAATATATCATCTATTGAGACTCGTCCAAGTGACACCATTAACTGCTTCAAAGCACATTTAATAATCGCTACACTCATTTTTCCAGACTCTATTGAAGAAAATTTCAAATTCGTCTTGACTAACTTCGAACAAATTGCAGTTCACGTGGTCAACAATATATTTGCAAAGAATATAGACATCATAATATTATTTACAAAATAATGATTGTTTCTATATTGTAGTGTTCTGTTATTATCTTACACAAGTGAAGCGCATATTTACACTGAGATGGATACGTCACTTCTTACATTCTTTTCGATTGCTAGGACACTTTTTGTGGGATGTGAACATAAATATTTAATGCCAAACGGGTATACCTTTAGCGCAATGGTTCCCAAAATGGGCGGTACCGCCCCTGGGGGCGGTGGGATTGGGGGGGGGGCGCTAATGCTGAACAATTCTGTTTACGAGGTATTTTTGGGTGGCGCTGAAGATAAAAAGGGGGCGGTGGTCCGAAAAAGTTTGGGAACCACTGCCCAAGCGTATCAAAATTAGCTTGACTTTTACTCAAAACAAGGTTAGTTACAGTTTACTCTAACAATTGTTCTTCATTAAGCGCATCTAAGAACAGTCGTTACCTGGCACGTTATGTCTTTTCCATATTGTGGGCAATACGACTCCTTGAATGCAATATGTGTACGGTTACATAGTTTGTATATTTCATTTTCAAATTTGTGTGTGTTCTTGACATTTATTTATTACAATACGGTCAAATTAGTAAACCAAAAAGTCATATTTAAGGACATCATAAGTGGTTTTATTGTAATAAAGACGTCAATTAATCTTAATTTATGTCATCTCTGAAGAATCTGGCTGTCAGTTAGTCCTTGCGCAATAGCGTACATAGTAATGCAAAGCAATGTCATCTTATAAGGATATTTAACAATGCAAGACTGTACATTCTTTGCCAGAAAATTATTTCTAAATCTATGTGCTACAAATCAAATTTGAACTTGATTTGTAAAATACGCATAACGCCACTGCAGCTAAATAATTTGAGACCAAAGGGTTCAGAATTTGTCCTGTTTTTGTTCTTTTTTAATGAATATTCTGGTTTAGGAAAATGAAAGTACAACCTAGATCTCAACAGCTAAATGCAAAATGCCTATACAATTTAATCTGTCTCTGCCAGAAACTTTGCTGGTTTCGTTTTACAATTATGCTCCCAGGTCAAAGTCATTAGCGTACAGGGTATATATTCATGCCCAAAGATTGCCATTTTTAGAAACCTTCATAATTTTTTGTGACTTTAACATTAAAAATATCTGATTGGTGTACATGGAAGTTTGATACATTTATGATGTTGTTTACAAACTCTTTGAAACAATAAAAGATTTTGTGTTATTCCACGTCACCCTGATCATGCACAAAATGTTTGAAAAAGCAACAAATATTTGTGAAAAAAAAAATAAATCGACAGAATTAACATTTATTTTCCTGGCCACCATAACCGCATATTTCACCATCAAAGTCACGCATATTCATAACGAGACATAATTTCTAAACCATGTTGCACGAGTGACATGGGCCTCGAAACGCGATTACAATGTATAGGTGTGAATAGTTAAAGCGAGACACGTACGACAATTAAATAATAGAATTTATATTTAAGAAATTATGTACAATAGTAGGTGATTGACGTCAAAGCATCAGATCACAAGCTAGACGCTTAGTAGATGCTTCGACTCAAAGCATCCGATCACATGCTAGAGGTAAATTAGGTGCTTCACTTTAAAGCATCATTCCACATGATAGTTATATGGTAGATGCTTCCCTTCAAAGCATCAGATCACATTGTAGATGTTTAGTAGGTGCATCACTTCAAAGCATCAGACCACATGCGAGATTGATAGTAGGTGCTTCATTTTAAAATATATGATCACATGCCATGTCTATATTAGGTGTTTCACTGCAAACCATCAGGTCACATGCTAGATGCATAGTAGGTGCTTCACTTGTAAGCAACACTTCATGTGATGGATGTACTGTAGCTGCTTCGCTTCAAAGTATCAGATCACATGCTAGATCTATATTAGGCGCCTCCCTTCAAAGCATCAAATCACGTGCTAGATGTATGTATAGTAGGTGCCTCTCTTCAAAGCATCAAATCACATGCTAGATGTATGTATAGTATAGTAGGTGCCTGCCTTCAAAGCATCAGATCCCATGCTAGATGTGTAGTAGGTGTTTAATTTCAAAACATTGGATCACATGCCATATCTATATTAGGTGCTTCCCTTCAAAGCATCCGATTACGTGCTAGATGTATATTAGGTGTTTCACTTCAAAGCATCAGATCACATGCCATATTATTTTAGGTGCTTCATTTCAAAGCATCAGATCCCATGTTATATGTGTAATATGTGTTTCACTTAAAAGCATCAGATCCAATGCTATATGTATATCAGGTGCTTCACTTCAAAGCAGAATGTCCATTGCATAGTATGTTAAATCTGCTCCAATTACATTTCATCAAAACGGTACTTTGAAAAACTAATTTTATGAGCCAGAGGTATTTCGTAAATATATTTCAGATTGTAAAGTTAGACAATACTCTGCTATTGGAGTGGACGGTATATGTCTATTTCCAAGAGATGTGGTTTTGAAAATTGGTAGCATTGCTGGATGCAACAATACAACAATCTATTTCTTTATAAAATCGTTTTCCTGACTTCAAACTAAGGTCGAACACTGCTAGAAATACAGACAGCGTAAAAAAATCTTATTTAAATAGATAATATACAGTCTGTAACAATTTTCCAAAAGATAGTCAAAGACATAAACGAATAAAATTATGGTAAATAGTAAGTAGACAAGACAGACAAAAGGAAAATGTTAGCAATGCAAGAGATTGTAATTGCAACTACACGTTATTGACAAGTTGAAGAGCAACTTTTTAAACATAAACCAATTAATGCAAGAGCACAACTACTTTATCAGCTGATATGCAATGTAAACAAAAATGAGACTAATATAGTCTATGTTGGGATATGGACAGAGACAAGGAAATACTAATCAAGGGGTTGTATTATTTATCTCCGAACGAGGCTATGCCTCGTTGGGAGAAAAATAATGTATCCTCGCGACTGAAATTTCATTATCTTGGTACAAACGCTGACATAGATTATTTCCAATAGATTGTTTCCAATTAAATTAAAATAACCCTGCACGTTTGCAATTTATTTGAAAGATTCAAAACACATCATCAGGCACTAGTATTGCTTGACACTCTATGTAAAGATCATAAGGTTTTGTACTCTTTTATATAAATCGGAATAATTATCTAAGTAGAATCTAGCTATATATGCCATCTTAGAAAAAAAAATCAAGCAAAAAGTTCTAATTGTTAAGTGTTGGAAGTATTGCGCAACGAGCGTCTCGAACCACGTACTATTGTTGTTCAAAAATACAGTACGGCTCATTTATACGAATATGTTAAAGAGGGCAACGGGGCGACCTGTCGAGCCTAAGTAAACAAATCCTCGGCATGAGAAAATAAAAACATAAAACCATTTGATATTATTGCTGTATTATCACATTTAATCGATGGATGTACATGAAAATGATAATAAGTAATTAATATTTATCAATCTGATAATTTTTAACTTTCATCAGTTCTAATTTGGAAAAAGTTCTATGGTAGGCAACGGTATGATACATTTCTTGGTACGGACTGCTGTACAGTTTCTAGGTGTGTAGTGACGGAGAAGATTTCTAGTTCATGGTATTCTTGGAAATTAAGATTTTCTGTCCAGGAAATATGGCAAGTTTTGCTATTACTAGTGCAATGATACGCCACATGGAAATCTCGTGGAATAGGGCGTGGACTGATGAATGAACCACTCTGATTGGTAAGTGCAGGAACTTTCATTTGTTTACAATGTTTGATTGAACTCGGCTATTTGGGGGTGTTTGACATAGTGTGACGAATGGAAGTCTGATAAAACACATTTCAAGTTGTTGTCGTCTTTACGGTAGCTCTTGAGAGAGTTTGTATTTTTCATTTTTATAGTCAGTGATGTGTATAGTCTATGTGCCTGTAACAGTGTTTTCTGTCATAGTTCGTTCCACACAGTATGACGAAGTTTATCGTATCTGTAGGTTAGGGCACTTTCAGGTCAGCGTCATTAAATGTAGCTAACAGTATATAATTTATTTCACACGAAGTATTTAAAACTAGTTAGGTACTTTTAGCTACATTTAATGTCTCTGACATGAATGTTTATTGAGTTAGGCCTACATATAGGATAAAAATGACCATGCTGTGCGGAACGAACTAGTTTCAAGCATAATACCAAATAGCTCGACTTCGTGTACGTGTGTTTGTCTCTCTCAAAACGTTTCATATTTTGTGCTATCAAAATGGAGAGAATTTAAGTTGCTATATGTCTTTTTTGTGCTATGTATCTGTTGCTGTTGTTTGATATTAGAACAACTACGTCAGGCACAGCAGAAGTCAACAAGGGTTTCTTTTTTTTAAAGTAGTTCCTAATGCGTTGACACCTTGACTGAAACGATCTAAGACAACCAGACTGAGATAAGAAAAGTAAGGCTAGCAAAACAGCTACATTTTTCTCTTGCATAGGTGAGAAAAAGTTGTAAAGAGTTGCTTTATTAAGTCAAAAATTGATTCGCTTTGAGTAGGAGGAGCAGAAGTAACTGAAAAAGGAGTAGAAGTGGATAAAACATGATCATGTGTAGGAGTATGTTCAGTAAGAGACGGTAAAATAACTATATTTTTGCCAAAGTTGTCATAGACAGAGCAAGATATTTTACAACTATACCTGTAATAACTGCAACAATTGTCACACCTCTCTCTTTGAATAGCCTTTTCAGCCATTTAAGCAATGGCAATTTTTCTGTATCTTTTGTCGTTGATATCTGTTACATGTCCAAGCTACTCTGGACACTTTCCAACAGTTTTTGCAATTTTATGGTTGCATCCGTTTCTTTGTTTATGTCTTTATATTACTATATATCTTCGTCATCCGTTAAACATATGCTATTTGTTTGGTCGTAGATGTTGTTACATTACAATAGCCTCGTAATTATCTTTCTTCTTGTGTTGCAGATAATTTTTATTTTAATTTTTATATAATTTCTGAATCATCTGTAGTTTTATTATGAGAAGACACATTACTGAAAGCTTCGTCTATATGTGCAATTAATTTAGTCAAATCAGTATTTCCATTCTTTAATACATTTTTTTTTTTAAATTTGTGAACATCTGTTAAAATTTATTTCATAACGTGCATTTCTCAATACTCGTGGACTTGTATTAATTGTTGGCTGTCATCCGTACCACTAGTAGCATTTCTTGTGTGCTTCTATGTAATCTATCCTGTAATTCATTCTTTGTGTCCTCGAGGTTGTTTTTTTTTTTCTCTTCAACCGACAATTGTTTGGAAAAAACAACTTTATCTGATATTTATGACTTTTCAAAGTCATTAATTATTATTTGCTTATCTGTAGATCGATCCTGGTTTATTGTGTATTCAGTGAAATATGTTTAGACTAATTTCTATTTGGTATTTGTGCTTTGTTTATATCGGTATCATGCAATTACATTGTGCTATTTTCCATTTTTAAATCATCTTGCATCAAATGATATTGTTGTTCTTCGACGTGTAAATCATCGTTTGTGATTATCGATTAGTTCTGTTTTGAGATGTTTGTCGATAAGTTTTAAATAAAAGAGTAGACAAAACATCAGTTAAGGTTATTCAGCTCTTGTATTCTGAATTTGTTCATCTTAATTTTCTTCGTCATAAACATGAGTTACAAATGGTCGAATCTTCTCCATCACTTTCTGCCATTTTCATTTTCAATAAACGGTGAATAAACATCTTGAAAGAGAATTAGTTTCATAGAAGAAACAAATAGTAGTAGCTCAATTTCACAAGAATTTAAACATTGAATATCAAATGGAACATGCAA
This sequence comes from Megalonaias nervosa, assembly GCA_016617855.1. Classification (NCBI taxonomy): domain Eukaryota; kingdom Metazoa; phylum Mollusca; class Bivalvia; order Unionida; family Unionidae; genus Megalonaias; species Megalonaias nervosa. The sequence continues at coordinate 33,989 of JAECUM010002434.1, forward strand.
AGAGATAACTGGTCAAGCGTTAACTGAACAAACAAGTGGATGAATCGCAAGTATACAAATCTTACGAAATCTGTGACAAGAAGAGATCAGCTAAAATATCGAAATCATTGTCAGATGTTGCTATCCTGTCAACAACAACTTTAATTGATAAATTTTCCACTTTGAAATGGCGAGCATACATTTCAGATAGAGTTAAAAGAAGATTACAGGATATCTAATGGTATTATACACTTCACTGTCATTCCAGTTAGGATTATCTCTGTCAGCATTAAGCGCTTGTTCGATAGCATTCAAACATTAATTTCAAGAAACTAGTATCGGCGATTAAAAACAGTTGACAATAATACACAGATAATAATGCAAAATAAGTATGCAATGAATTCTTTATAATTAATGCATTTATGGATCTAACAAAAATTGTAACACCTAGTATTTTCTGCCTATTACTAGAAAAAAGCAGAGGAAACAAAACGAAGAAACTGACATAAATAATATAAAATCTCGTCAATAATATAAGCTGGCAGTTTTTAAAGACTATTTATTATTGCGTTTTAGTATTTCAGTTTTTAAATCTAATTTAGCAACAAAATATGTTATCATTACCTCTATTATAACACTCCAATGAAAATATTTTCTTTGTTCTTCTTGGTTAGATTGGTGAAAAGATACCCAAGGAATAAAATGACTTATATGAAATTCATCATCACTCAGGGTCAGTATAATTCAATTACCAACGGTGAAAGTCAATAGAAGCAATACAATCATTTTAAAGTTGGTACCTGATTTTATGTTTTAATACCTCTAAATTTGTAAATCTTGACATTTGGATTAACTTTAAACTTTGTATCGTTCAATTTAATTTGTGTTGCTTCTTTTCCATTAATGAATAAATTAGCTAGGCAAGCAAAACAATAAAACAATTAAACAATCTTTACGTGTGACGCTATTTGCAGTTCTAATATCATTATCCTGATTGTATTTGACAAAGACGCTTTATGTATTGATAAGTTCAAGAAAGAACTAGAATCTGATGAAGTATTTAAAATATTATTTCCATTTCATTTGCTCATTATACATTTAGCTTCTTGGCAACATAAGGAAATATACTATAAGAATTAATTACTTAAACAAACCTTAGATAGTATTATGCAAGATAAAAAGAAATCTCTGGAACATTGGCACCTTGGACTCATAATTAGAACAGCAACATAGTGATGTAAGAAGTCAAACAATAAGATTAATGGATTACCCTAGCCGTTAACTTGAGGGAACGCTTTACATAAGCAGCAAATTATTTTTGACGAACACCAAAAACAGAAATTAGCAACGAGCAGGGACGTGAGTGGTAATTTTTTGTACAGACTTCTATTGCATATGGTTTGATTTGAGATGTTCATTTTATAGTAGTTTGCATGGGTAAGATCATAATCTGAGTAACGTTCAGCACTGAATACACCTGCAGATATTAATTTTCCTTGCCTCAGATGCGTAACTTATATACAAAATACCCAGATTAAATAGTGAAGTATTACAAAGAACCTCATAATATGATTTTGCAAATCACTAAAATTTGTTGAAAAACGAGTTTGTATTATATTTGATAGCAATTGTACTGTATTTGATAGAAACTATTATATTTGATAGAAATTATGCTGTATTTGATAGAAACTGTATTATATTTGATAGAAATGGTACTTTTATTTGATAGAAAGTGTACTTTATTGGATATAAATTGTACTATATTTGATAGAGACTCTATTATACTTGACAGAAACTTTACTATGTTTCATTGAAACTTATTAGAGGTACTTTTGTGTCTGTGTTCTATCCGTTTCTTCATTATTTGTAATCAACAAGGCTGACAACAGGAAACGGTTTATTAAACATGACAATGTAATTGACACAGATCCTGCTGATAAATTAAATAAATTTTGAGAGTTACTGACTAAACCCTGTTTCTAATAGATGATTGCACAAACATAGAGAAGCCAAAGAAGAAAGCAACAAGTCGAATCTATTCAACATTTAGTGGTAGACAGTATGAGCTGATAATTGCGGCATTGTACACAGATATAAGTTAATCTTTCGTGACTTCCATGAGAATATTAGATTTCTTCTTATGTTTTATTGTAGGGAAAAAGCAACTAAAATCACCTAAATAATACTAGAGTTTATATCAAACAAGAAAAGTTAGAACAATAAAAGGAAGGTAAACGTACACAGTTATTAATGCTGATTGAGTACGCATATGAATACAGAGCAAAAGAGCATCAACCTAATTAAGATCTGTCATCACAGTGATCATACGGTAAAGATTTTGCTTTATCTTGTGATTATACATAGACAAATTAACCGCATTTGTAGTAATGGTATGCTGATGTGATCACAATAAATTCAGTTCGCTGTAATTTATTCTTTGTTTAAGCAAATAACCTTTGCTACCTCTCAAATTTTAAACTTTCCTTTATAATTTATTTTATGAAAACATTTTTCATTTTTATCAGTTCCAAATGAATAACGCTTTGATTAGGTTTACCATTTAACTCAGCAACTGTCGTATGTACTGAAGACATTTTGTAAATGTTATCTGTCTTGTAATCAATCTATCATAAAAGAGAATATTCTGTCATAACTATGTTGAAATGAATGCCTAACGAATCTGTGTCTGTTATTAGTAATGAAATGTTACGGCCAGATCTTTTTTATTACCATCTTATTATAAAATTTATACTCCACCCATTTTTATAGTTCGAACAATGTAAATTGTCTGAAATAGTTTTGTTAAGGTTTCTTTGTTCTTCCTACTTACTGAACTGAAATTCGCAATTGTTATTCTTATCCGTGCAAATGATACCCGATTTATAATTAGTCAGAACAAAATTTTTGCAGTTATTGTGTCACGTAAATGATCGGTCTGTTTTCCGGACGACAATTTATATAATTAGTTAAAAATGCAGTACTTTCCAATGAGTAGCATTTCTTGGTCAGAGACATCTCTTAAATTGAATGCGTATTTATAACAAAAAATCAACAAATGATTTTCACTATTATAATACTCATGCTTTGATTTGGCACATACATTTGGCACGTACATTTGGCATCATACATTTGGCATCATACTAATTTATCCTCGTATATCAGATTCAATCATTAAAACATATAATGATCATTTTAATATCTCTAATTCTACACTGTAGACTTTAGATATGATTTTTTTATTACTTTTTTGTTTTATCATTGCAATGTTTATCCAGCAGCACTTTAATAGGTTCATGGGAATCATAACCTTATAATTTGTGAATAAAAATTGGTAGGTGTTTTGCATGATTATGATCCAGGTTGCATAACTGTGTGAAGGGCCACTATAATAATCATTAGGATCATGATCTCTCACCTTGTAGACAGTATCTTCAAGTTACTAGTCGCAAATATGACATGGTTTTGTTGAAGTAAGATGCTTTCATATCTTCATTCGTAAAAATCATTTCAGCAGCGTGCATTGGTGAAGTTATTATTTTAAAACGTTGTTGATGTTGTTGTAATTACTCTTAAAACATTTAATGCGATATATTCCCCTTTTAGGTATAGGTTTATAGTCTTTGTTTACTTCCTTAATACAGATTAAATATGCTGATTCATTATGTCTTGCTGTCTATAAATGAAAACTGTTTTCTTTAACTGGTTTTATGGTGCCTACGAAATCACAATAAATTACCAATGAAACTTTCATATTGTATTTTAGTTTCTACATTTTACATCAATGTCTTTTCATGCAGGCTGTCAATTAGTAATTTACCTTATTAAACAATATCTTATGTTCATTTATTGTAAAATTCATTGTAAAAATGATCTGAATACTTTTTACAATAATACTTCTTAGCTGTGAATTTATTTGTCTGAGATAATATTAACATCGAAAAGCTTTATTTTAATAATGCTCAAAAGTATCTTCAACGAGCGAAAATACCCTAACGAAAATAATCATAGATGAGGCGAAACTATTTATTTACAGAATGATTAAGGCTGTACCCATAATAATATTTATTATAAAATGAAATAGATCTTAAGTCTGGATTCATTTATTTGATTACCTGACGACTCATATTTTTGAGCGCCTATACTTTAAAATGGCGAAGCAGAATATATAACTGTCTTTCTAAAGGAGTACCCATATAATGTTACAGAAGACATTTTTAAAGTAACAAATGAGTAAGTTGGCAATCCTGCTGTATAAAAATTTAAAGACTTAAGGGAAAAGAATATTTATAATCATCTAATATTTTACGCGCAGAAGGTGTCTCTTTGCAACACCCTGAATAATTATACAAAAAAAAAAAAAAGAAAAAAAAAAAAAATGCGGAAAAGATATAATTCTTTCAATTCACGGGAACCTGCTGAAAATATTTTGTCATTGAAATCAATGAAAATTTTATTAATATTGAACATTAAAAATTTTAATATTCTATCATCTCGCTATATGTCATATACCTAGAATTATAATAGTTGTCATTTTCTCCATTATCTAAAATAAAAACAAAGCACATGTTTGTGAAATATATCAACTACTTATGCAATGGAATAGATGGAATGAAGTACAACTACATAATTTATATATAACAATATTTATAACTGTAATTAGACAGCTAAGAGTAACTTATAAACTAATGAACGTACGACGTTACCAGGACAATACATCTATAACGTCGCGTTTACTAAATATTTAATAAAGCTCAACTCATGGTATGTATACATCAAGTGTAAATACATATAAAATAGGTGACCATATATTTTCACGACGCTGTCGGGATATTTTTTAAATATCAAAATAATCGATTATATGCAATATATAGATCACGTGATCTTCATTTCAGGAAAATAGACAGATATAGTGATCTTATAAACTTAGAATGGTGTCGTGATTTTACACTTATGTTGTCAAGGTTGACTTAATAATAAAAAGCTCTTATATATAAATAATAATTAAATATACATTATTAGCTAGTCCATATTTAATTATCTGATTTATAACAAAATATGCTATCACATTTAGGCCAGAACAAACTGTTAAGCACCAATTCAAACTACTACGCTTGAAGTCTATACGATTCTCAACAACTACGATTTTATCTTGATAACAAATAATTGATACGAAACTGAACTTTTGTTTTACTTGCAAATTAAACGTATAAATACCTATGTAATCCTTCCATATACGAGAATAATTTCAGTATAATAAACAAAGGATAAATGCCTATCGCCCTTTCTCTATCTAGATAGTTCAAGAAATGACGTTCGAGTCTCGGGCTCGACTAAAGTGGGTACGTGAGAAAGCCTGCCAGTAGCTTCACGTGGGTCGATGGTTCTTCTCGGAGTTTTAAAAGGTTCTTCCTCCACCAGTTATACTGGACGCCATATATAGCCTATCCTGTGCTGAAAAATGGCGTTAAAACCTACAACAACAACAACAACAACAACAACAAATGAC
>JAECUM010002435.1:0-42514 GCA_016617855.1 Megalonaias nervosa
ATCTTGGATCGGAACTGAGATACAGACTGTATCAATTTAGAGCTGTTTATTCACAGGACTTATGCGTTTTCACAAATTTAGAACATATTTTTGGATCCTCTTCGTAAATCGTAAGTCTTGTTTCACATATTTACCTTTTCACCGTGTTTTCTAGGGAAATAAATTATTTTTGTTAAAATTTACAAAGCTTGTTGTCTTCACTCTTTCTTTGTGTTACTTTGAACGAGCCGATACGTAACATGTGGAATCTGAATGATGCCTTGCAGTAATTGACGTGCTGGCACCGTAAACCATCGTAAGACTTCTTTGAGATTAGCTTCTAAGACACGAGCACGTACTTCTGGATTTTTTTTTGCGACTGATACCGTACAAGGCACGAATCAGTTTAATGGGAAGATGAGACTGAAGGGACGTCATGTTGACGATGTGTGAGACAGAGTGAAGGTGACAAAGGTTTTTATAGACTTTTTTGGTGATTGTGATTAAATCGACGAAGGGGACATGTACACGACAGGCCCTCCGTCTTGGCAACTGTGGTTTACGTATGTAGCTCTACTAGTTACACTTATCAATCATACACCAAAATAAAGGGAATTAAACGTTATTTTAACAAAACTTAAGATATGCAAGGTCTTTTTTATATGAAAAAAATATGGCCAATATAACCAGTGAGGAAAAACCCGAGAAGTTCTTTTCTTTAAAAATCTAGAACTATGTAAACTACGAAACTGTAGAGCGCCACCTAAGAACAAGAACTAATATTGTGATGGGAAGAATACACATGTCAACAGTGACACCGAAAATCTCCTAGTTATCACATAGTCGCAATCGCTATCGGTCGGTTCATATATGAATAACAACACACTACAGCGAACAAAGCGAGTTCGGTCAGTTAAGCAATTGTAAATAATATTTATTGTTGTTTTAAATTCGCCCTTTCAGTCAATACAAATTGTTATACATCTTTTCTGTATGTATGTGTTTATTATGATCTTGACCCGATGTGTTATTATTTTCCTAAACTTGTTTCACAATTTACCAATCTATTTTTTGAATTTGGAAAAAAAAGTTTTCGAATTTTCTTCATTATTATTAGTATCTACCCCTGAATCGGAATGTGTAGAAACATGAGGTGCACATGCTTACGCCTGTTTATTATGATGAGCACTCAATGTTAGGCTTCGTTCATTTGTGCATTCTGTATTTGTGTGACGTTTGTATAACCATTGGACTGTATTAGCCTAATGTAGGTGTCACTGCATAAAGGTACACATATTTCCAATGAAAAGAAGTGCATTGCGGCCAGTTGCGAATTACCAAAATCTGACTGACATTTTGTTGTAGGTAGGCGGAATTTAAGGATTTATCGATTACGAAATTTTACTTTATAGAAATTCAGGCAAAGTGTGCTTTGATTGAGAAACACACGGCCTTTCCAATACCTCATTTTTAATGACTGTATTAAAAGTATCGGTATGAAAATATTCACTGACATATTCCATTAAGTAACTCGGACTTTAAGTAACAAAAGATTATGAAATTTTCATTGACATATTCCATTATGTCAGACCTTAGGTAACAGAACAGTATGGAAATATTCACTGAAATATTCATTAAGTATATCAGACCTTAGGTAACAGAACAGTATGGAAATATTCACTGAAATATTCCACTAAGTATGTCAGACCTTACGTAACAAAAGAGACAGAGTTAGACTAATTTTCTGGTGGCAATGACACCGTATAAATTATATTATAATTTTTAGAGTACTTTGTTATTTCATAATTATCGGTAGCTAATTTTGATAGATTTTCCCCGGGTCTTGTATTGCTAGAAAATACGACCTTTCCAATCCATACTTTTATGGACCAACAAGTAGATCTCTTTGATTTCTGACAATACTGGTAGCTTTCAGAAAAAAAAAGCGGAGATCTACTTCTTGGTCTATCAAATTTAATGAATGTGAAAAAAGTATCAGTATACAGAGTATGAAAATATTCACTGATATATTCCATTAGTATGTCAGACATTAGGTAACAAAAGTGTATGAAAATATGGCCTGACTATTCCATTAAGTATATCAGATCTTAGGTAACAAAAGAAACAGAAGTGTGTCATCTAAATTTAAAATCTCTTTGAACATTTCATGATCGAATATATATTGCTTTTACTGAGTATAGTTGGGTAAAAAATACCCACAAAAAAAAAAAAAAATGATTGTATATACTGACGGGTTACTAAAAAGCAAATGGGTTGAAAATATAACTTATAAAACACTTACGGTTTTTTAGTGTCACTCCCCCAACATTAATCAGACTGCAGCCATTTTCTTTCTGTTCCCCAGTAGCCATTTGTTCGTTTTAACAGATTGTCGTTGAGAGTTTTTGGCTCCAAGTAAAGTAAGCCATTGATCCAACACAATTCTGACGCAAGGGTTAGACTGAAAAAGAGCAAATTTGTCATGTACATACCCAATATTTTATTTTTCACATAGTCGGTATACTTTGCCTATAGTGTGTGCAGTATAATATTTTTGATATTATACATGTGAACATATCACGTCATGTGATTCTGGTTGGTTCAAATAAGCCCATGAAATTATTGTGCAGCATTCTCTTTACTGATTGGCTGCGATCGTGGGAAAACTTTTTTAACCCCGCCTTCTGGGATTTTTTGTTTTCAATGAACATTTTGGCCGCCATTTTTTTATTCGACTTGCGAAAAGGAATTTCGGGCAAAATGGTCTCATCTGTTTCAATATTGCCAATTTACCCCCACTGGGGTTTATGTCATGTATAACATATCATAACATAAAAAATGGCAAAACCCCCAAGACAAGAACAATAACAACATGTAAAACTACCGGTATTGTTCAGATGATAGCGAGGGTGGGGGTGGGGATGGATGGGAGGTATATCTTTAGCATGGAATCCACCCTATATGCAAGCTTGGTTTAAATGTGAACTTACTGAAGGAATTAGTCTCACTTTTGTCCACAGAAGAATGTGAAGATAAACCAGTCTCCCGAACTGTCAGAAATTTATCCAACCAGAGCATATTTACGCGGTAACTATGTGATGCAAGTGCGACTCAGAGATTTGTCTACATCTTCTGTACAATTAATGTTCCAAAATCAAATACTGCAAATATCCGGTCACAAATCTATTACAGTAAATATGTGTATTTCTGCATCTGGTAATCTTCCTTTGACAAAAATATCGCAATAATGTAATGTTTAGTTGTGCTGTGGGATTTCAACGTACACTGGCACTGTGTTGTGTACGCCAACTCAAACCGGTACTGTGCACCGTATCAATGTGACATCACACGCACTGGACATTTTGTGTTGACAAATGTTTTGTCTTTTGTAAAAATTTATGTTTATTTGGATGGACGCTTATTCTTTGATTTATAGTTAGCAAAAAGGTATAATATACTTTTACTATTTCAACTTTGTTTGGGACTATTTTTTACACACAACAAATGAAAGGTCTATCAGAATGAACGAAATTGATTCTTCTTTCTGTCTAAATAATTTCTACTGAAATAAAACTATGTAATAAAAAGAATCTCAATAATATATATAGAGGATCTCAAATGGGTAATGATTTAATATTAAATTTGTGAAACTCGTTAAATAATACCCAGCTTTTGCTCGCCAAGGCTCGCAAAATCTGGATATTATCCAAATCGTTTCATAAATTCAATATTAAACCGTTACCCATTTGAGATCCTCTGTATACATTATTGTAGGCATATCAGCTTCCTTGTAAAGAGCTTACAACAGAAAATCAGTCTTATTTTAGTGCAGCTGAAAACAGACGAAACGTGTTCTATTGTTTTACACTCAAAATGCAGAAAAGTATTCAACGAACACTAATAATGTAATACTGTTGTTATTTTCATTTGGAATTCATCCGGTGCACCACAAACTCTATCATGAAGTACAATGCAGACAGAAGAAAAGATGTGCGCAGAAATGGGGGGATAAGTGGTAGGTGTAAATACTGTGGATTTGGAGTTAGTGGTGGGTGTCAATACTGTGGACGGGGAGAAAAATTTACTGTAAATATTGTATATGAGGAGATAAGCGATGAGTATACATACTGTAGATGAGGACTTAATGGTCAGTATAAAGACCGCGGATGGGGAGTTAGTGGTGGGTGTAAATACTGTGGATGGGGATATTAGTGGTAGGTGTAAATACTGTAGATGTGATGATAGTAGTGGGTGTAAATATCGTGGATGGGGAGGTTAGCGGTGGGTGTAAATACTGTTGATGGGGATATGTGGTGGGTGTAACTACAGTGGATGGGGAGGTTTTGCATGGGTGTAAATACTGTGGATGGGGAGGTTTTTCATGGGTGTAAATACTGTGGATGGAGAGGTTTTTCATGGGTGTAAATACTGTGGATGGAGAGGTTTTTCATGGGTGTAAATACTGTGGATGGGGAGGTTTTTCATGGGTGTAATTACTGTTGATGGGATATGTGGTGGGTGTAACTACTGTGGATGGGGAGGTTTCTCTTGGGTGTAAATATCGTTGATGGGATATGTGGTGGGTGTAACTAATGTGGATGGGGAGGTTTTTCATGGGTGCAACTACTGTGGATGGGGAGGTTTTTCATGGGTGTAAGTACTGTGGATGGGGAGACTAGTGGTAGGTGTAAATACCGTAGATGGGAAGTTAGTGGTGGGTGTAAATATTGTGTATGGGGAGGTTTTTCATGGGTGCAACTACTGTGGATGGGGAGGTTTTTCATGGGTGTAACTACTGTGGATGGGTAAGTATTTCATGGGTGTAAATACTGCGGAAGGGAGGTTTTTCATGGATGTAAATACTGCGAATGATTACTGCTATAGAAGCTTCATCTAACCTAATTGACCACACATTCACAGGAAACAACGTGTGTATTATATTTTCCCTATAATCGCTCTCGTTGAAAATGAACAACTTTCTGAACATTAGATGACTAGGTGTGAGTTATGTCATTTAATACGTGGACATCTGAGTGACTGACAATGTACATCTCTCTCTCTCTCTCTCTCTCTCTCTCTCTCTCTGCATAGCCAAGGTTTAATAACCAGGAAAAAACCAACGTAAATTCAATTACCAATATGCGATTAAGAGCACAGCTCTCAGCGCGTTTAGTGACCTTGATCCGATTAAACGTACGACTCTACACATTCAGTGCAACGTTGTTCCAATTTCATGCATTGACTCAATATGAATTCAAGCAGTTGCAAACACGGATAATATGAATGTATACGTGTACGGTGACTATATAAATTACACGTAGATTTATAATAGTAATGAATAGACTGATACTTACAGAATATCTATAAATTCCGTAAAATGTCCGTGTCCCAACTTAACTAGTGTATTCTGTGCAATGACAGTACTTGTTTCACGTCGCCAAGCAAGGTGTTGTTACTATGTACTAAGCCAACCAATCATTGCAGAGAAATCTCAGGCACATTACAAAAAGCTTTGTTATGAATAGTCGACCTTGCATGGCAAGTGTTTGCGTGTACAGACAAATAACCGAAATGATTGATCTGGAAAATTTAAATGGCTTTAGTTACAATCTGAATATCTTGTTCATCCGGTTTACATGGGTACACAATATGGCTGATACAATAAATGTGAAAATAAATAAGCTTAAATAATGACAGCTTTCAGGTATCTAAGTTTGAATATAAAACCCTAAATCGTCTCTTCTATCTATTTATATATCTATCTATCTCTATGTCTGTCTATCTGTCTGTCTGTCTGTCTATCTATCTGTCCGTCTGTCTATCTATCTATCTATCTGTCTGTCTGTCTATCTATCTATCTATGTCTATCCATCTATATATCTATCCATCTGTCTATATATCTATCTACCGATCTATCTTTCTATCTTGATCGCTATTACTCAGCTTATTTCTCTGTCTAACTAGCGCTATCTATCTATCTATCTATCTGTCTATCTATCTGTCCGTCTGTCTATCTATCTGTCTATCTGTCTATATATCTTGATGGCTATTACTCTGCTTATTTGTCTGTCTAACCAGGCCTTCTAGCGCTATCTATCTATCTATCTATCTATCTATCTATCTATCTATCTGTCTGTCTGTCTGTATATCTATCGATCTATCTATATGTCTGTCTCTCTATCTATCTTGATGGCTATTACTCTGTTTATTGGTCTGTCTAACCAGGCATTCTACCGCTAATGAGATTCCTCCACCCTTTCCTACTACTTCTACTACTACTACTACTACCACTACCACTACTACTACTAACTGAACTGCTGCACAATAATACTTCTTCTGTTGCTGCTTCTACTACCCCACCACCAACGATAACTGCTACTACTAAGACATTTACTAATGTGGCTGCAACAACATCAACTACTTTTGCTTCTGCCTCTACTACATTACTGCTACTCCTACTTATGTATTATTACTACTACTACTACTACTACTACCACTACTAACTGACCTGATGCACAATAACTAATAATACGTCTTATCCTGTTTCTGCTACACCAACAACTACTACTGCTATGACATTTACTAACGTGGCTGCAACAACATCAACTACTTTTGCTGCTGCCACTGCTACAGTACTGCTACTCCTACTTATGTACTATTAATACTACTACTGGTACTACCATTGTATTGATGATGGTGAGATGTTGTTGCTGTTGCTACCATTAGTTGTACAATGCTACTACCATTGTATTGATGATGGTGAGATGTTGTTGCCGTTGCTAACACTACTAGTTGTACAATGTCTATTCCTTCATTCATTTGTATTTCCTATTTTATTAACAGCATAAAGGGAGAGAATCAGGAGAACAAGACGTACAATTACATATGTAAATCACGAACGGATACGAACAAAAATGGAATACAATTTTTTTTTTTTAAAAAAATATTTGATTGGTATAATCATCTGGGGTTTAACCGTTCCAGCGTTACCCGAGAAGGAATGGTTTCGATCATTTGGCGATCGCTACAGTATCATCTCTTAAAGAGAAGCTGGGCAATATGGGCACCCCCTACCGGGTAAGCGGTCGTACGAAGTGCATCCCGATGGATCGAATAGAGCAATATGGAATCCCCTACCTGGTAAGTAGTCGTACGAACTACATCCCAAAGGATCGAGTAAAGCAATACGGAATCCCTTACTGGTTAGGTTGTCGTATTAATTATAAACCCGTTGGATCGAATAAAGGAATATGGACATCATTTACCGGATAAGTGGTCGTATGAAGTACATCTCGATGGATCGAATAAAGCAATATGGAATACACTACCGGGTAGGTGGTCGTACGAATTACAAACCCGTTGGATCGAATAAAGCAATATGGATATCCCCGTCAAAGTGGTCGTATGAAGTACAACCTGATGGATTGAACAAAGCAAGCAATTAAATTTAGGAAGATTTAATCTCCAATGTTAAGATCTAAATTGTCCACTATGTGTTAAGATCAAAATTGTCCACACTGTGTTAAGAACAAAATTGTCCACTCTGTGTGCTAAACGCTGACAGTGTTAATAATCCCAATCTTGATGGCGTTATATATAGATACAATTAATTCGGACTAGTAATCCAAGGCTCGCTAATTTGATACCTGTCCAAGCCAGCCCGGGTGGAATACCTCAGTGTGTTCTTGGGAAGGGAACTTCTTAACTCACGTGGCACCATATGGCCAATAATGTGTTAAAAGTGTTGTAAACACCGTACCAGCAATAACAACAACCATCAGTAATAGTGTAAATAATTGGCCAATAATTTTATGTCTGTATCCGACAGATTCAAAAAAAAAAAAATCAATATAAAAATCATAAGACGCGGATTACTTGGAATACTTTGAGGATCATTAAAATGACTCGACCACTCATACTGAAGTTTAGGTAAATACAACATTTTAGTTTACTATGATTATGCAGATAGAAAAATACCTTCAGGTTTCGGCTCCACACCAGACTACTATGCGAGACAATTCATGTATAAATGACGCATTAATTACTTCGAGGCGCAACAAGATAATATTTCACCAAGCATTTAAATATAGACTCTTGTCTGAACAATTAACAAAATTGTAAATTTGTTTTTTATTCTGATGTAGTTGCGAAAACAGAATATTTTTTTTATATAATGATTTTTTTTTTTTTTTTTTACCATAGACATTCATCTTAACCATTCGCGAAACAGTATAACACACACACACACACACACACACACACACACACACACACAGCGCGATCCAAACATCTGTTGCTTACTTTATAGTCTAAGTCTATAAGGCACGCGCTCTTTCACTCTACCTCTGAATATTTAGTGACAGAGTGCATTCCTTGACTGGAAACAAGTACGCTCTCGTTCACGCTATCTCTGAAAATTATTTAGCGACAGTGACTGGTTATAAGTACGCTCTCTTTTGTTCTCTCTTTCATTCTACCACAGAATTTTTAGTGACAGAGTGCATTCATTGACTGGCTATAAGGTAGGCTCTTTTTTTACTCTACAGTACCTCTGAATTTTAGTGACAGAGTTTATTCCTTGACTGGCTATAAGATACGCATAGTGACAGACAGAGTGCATTCTTTGACTGTCTGTAAAGTACGCACAAAGACAGACCGTGTATTCATTGACTGACTATAAGGTACGCATAGTGACAGACAGAGTGCATTCTTTGACTGTCTATAAAGTACGCATTCCTTGACGGGAAACAGGTACGCTCTCGTTCACGCTATCTCTGAAAATTTAGTGACAAAGTGCATTCCTTGACTGGCATAAGGTACGCTCTCCTTCACGCTATCTCTGAAAATCTTCGTGACAGAGTGCACTCCTTAACTGGCCATAAGGTACGCTCTTTTTCGTTCTCTCTTTCATTCTACCACAGAAGTTTTAGTGACAGAGTGGATTCTTTGACTGGCTATATAAGGTACGCTCTTTTTCACTCTACAGTACCTCTGAATTTTAGCGACAGAGTGTATTCTTTGGCAGGCTAGAAGGTACGCATAGTGACAGAGTGCATTTTATGACTGTTTATAAATTACGCACAAAGACAGACCGAGTATTCATTGACTGGCTATAAGGTACGCATAGTGACAGAGTGCATTCTTTGACTGTCTATAATGTACGCTCTCTTTCACATTATTTCGGAATTAAAAGAGACAGTGCATTCCTTCACCGTCTATAAGGTACGCTCTCTTTCACTCTTCCTCATAATTTTTAGTGACAGACATAGTGCATTCTTTGACTGTCTATGAAGTACGCGCAATGACAGACAGTGCATTCACAGAATGGCTATAAGATACGCATAGTGACAGACAGAGTGCATGCCTTGGCTGGCTATGTAAAATGTAGCGAAATTCTAAAATCTAAAATTTCTTTTATTTCCCACTTAAATAGAACAAATAGAAAGAATCATCCTGTAAAGACTTTATGAGCTCTATTTTAGACCTTACATCTTGAAGCTATAAACTTTAAAATAGCTTTTAAACTTGTTATTGCTGGTATTGCACCCCCACCCACCCCAAAAAATGTAGAATATTTTCCTCATAAGGTAAATTTTGTTCATGATATAAAATCTAAGGTTTAGCTTGTTTTGTGTTTGTCAAATATAGAACATTTATATATGGGTAGTCCTATTTTTGGCACTGCAGTGTGTCGCAATACAAGTTTCTAACATTGAATCTACAAGTTCCCCTCCAAAGAAAAAGACACCCAGCCGCCCCCCCCCCATGTTATAGTTAAAAAATAACTTGAGTATGAGTCGTTATATTATGCAGTCAGTTGTCTTCTATCTTATAATAAAACAGGAATTTAGGAAATAAGTCATTTATTACAGACGATTTTATTTATTTATTTATTAAAACGATAACAATTTATTCCTCCTTTTCTTCGTCAGCTGCTTTCTGACTACCGATAGAACGTTTTTTTTTTTTGTTTTTTTTTTTGGCACCCCCTAACCAGGGGCGTAAGTATCTAAACACAGGCCCCACAGCAAATTTTTTGTACCCCCGCCCCTTACTGTCACATTTTTTGTTCGCTGGGCCGGGCTTCCAAGGCGGCTGGGCCCCACAGCACGCCTGTACCTGCTACAGCGGTAGTTACGTCACTGCCCCTAACCTAATCGCAGCATATTTACTGGTTAGACGCCACCTCAATTTGTTCTAATCGTGAAATATAATTAGTAGTATTTTTCTTTATCTTTTGTTTCTTTTTCCTTCCATGGCTTGTGTTTTTCTTATATACATTTGTTCGATCTTAATTGTTTTTTAGTTTCTTTAATACCTAAAGTAAAGACCTTAAGTTTATATTTCTCACCTCCTAGTATGTTTACCTGTGATATTTCTCTCCCTCCATGTATATTTACCTGAGGTCTAGTTTCCCTACATGGTGGTTCCTAATTGTTTGTTTTTCTTTAAGTTTGTGTTTGTTTTTGTTTATGCGTACGTGTGTATGCTCTCTCTCTCTCTCTCTCTCTCTCTCTCAGTTGTGTTGTTTGGTTTTGTTAGATTGAGCATCTTTATCTACATTTGTTTTAAGGGAGTCTGAGAACTAGTGTAAGGGAACAATAAGATAGTTGAGTCAAAATTGCCAGCTTGAAAGTTGCTGATGTTTGTTGTAATCGTTGTACATATTATTTGTGTTATGTTTTTTTTATGCTTCTTTTGGATGAATTAGAGAATGTTTTGTAATCGTTGTTGATATTATTTGTGTCAGATTTTTTACGTGTTTTAGATGAATTAGAGGATGTGAATTTGCAGAGTCCGATTTGGAGATTCCTTTAATTAGTTACTTCCCATGTTGGAAGAGTATACTCCCTTTTTTACTCTGCTCATTCTTGAATTTTACAATACTGCCAATAAAACCATACGTGTTTTTACCCTTCTTTCGTCTGTTGTTTTTTGAACTGTAATATTGTACTTTTTGGACATACGCCAAATCTCAAGTCAAACTCACTGCTAGCAGAAATGTGTAATAATTTGAGATCCAGCATTGGGGGGGGGGGTGCGTGTTTCGGGGTGGGGTACCAGCTGATATTTTAGACAATGCAGCCTTCCATAATTTTAGACTATAGGTATGACACATACCAAAATTGTACTGCGTTTATCTGACAATAAACATAGCAATGCTTGTTTGAAACTGATGAATGAGAAAATGACAGTAGACATGTATCGAACTTAGGATTTACCCTTGTCCCCAGAAGCTAAAATAATAATATTAATATTTCTCAATGGTTTACGTAATAATAATAATAATAATAATAATAATAATAATAATAATAATAATAATAATTATAATAATAATAATATTTAAATGATAATAATAATAATATTAACAATAAAAATTAAATGGTCTAAATGATAATAAAAATAATAATAATTAAATGATCTTAATAATAATAATAATAATAATAATAATAATAATAATTCAATAATAAATAATACAATGGTCTCAATAGTAATAATACAAATAACAATAATAATAATTCAATGGTCTACATTTAAATAATAATAATAATAACAATAAAAGCAATAATAATAATAATTCAGTTATCTTATTAATAATAATAATATTAAGAAGAAGAAAAAGAAGAAGAATAACATTGAGAATAATAATAATAATGATAATAATTCATTGGTCTACATCTAAGTAATAATAATAGTAATAATAATGTCATCTTAATAATAATAATAATAATATTATTATTATTATTATTATTATTATTATTATTATTATTATTTGTCGAGTAAGGCCCCTGGTAAGGCTGGATATTAAATACATTAGGTACTGCACAGTATATCGTTGTGTGTTATGTAAAACGAAATAAAAACCATCTAAAACTGGACTTAACTTTCTGTGTCACACACACACACACACACACACACACACACACACACACACACACACACACGCTTTAATTTGGTGGCTTTAACCAACGGAGAACTAAAAATTAAAATCGGTTGATCAAATTTTGCCCAATACACTGTGCCTAGACTTTAAAAAAAAATATCCAACTGTCAGAAGTATAAAGACCTTGGGGGTAAAAGATCAGTCAGTGCATTTATCAATCTACAACAGCAAGTCAAGTAATCCGATTGTAATTCTGTATCAAATTTGATGAATGAAACTTCGTTGTACACTAGCGGAATTGTAACGTATTTAAAATCTGGACCATACCAAACGTGTTTGTGTCATAACATTGTAACATCTGTTTAATAAAGCTGTTTTACTGAAGCCAGCTAGTAAGCTATACTCGTGTATACAAGAAATCCAAACTATTTTAGAGTGCAGAACAACTCATATTTTCCAGATCGAAACAACTTAAACCAATTGCATTTCTCTCCAAAAATAGAACGAACATGTCGGGTCAGATTGAGAGAAAAATGTATTGTTACATACATACACGTCACATACGTAGCAATTTAGTCCATAAATGTACTGTACAAACATGGTAAAATGATACTGTACTAATTGATTGGAAATTTAGTCTTACTTTACAACGTTGTAAATCTTGTAGTGTAAATCCATGGCAAATCTTCTAAATATATTAATGTTTATTATTTTGTTGATGTAAAAAGATTGGAAAAGCCCTAATCCGTCCTCTTCATTTTATGTGAGCGGAGCTTATAAAAAAAAAAAAAATGTCAATTTAAACAAAATGGTCTTGACTTATTTTTCAAAGAATGTTTTCACTCTATTTCACACACACACACACACACACACACACACACACACACACACACACAATCCTCACTAAGTTAATTTGCCCATCCTGGGACGGGAATAAAACAAAACACAGAAAAGTTAAAACAAGTTTGGGATGCCGCTGCGAGTTTCGAACTCGCGACCTCTTGTTTGGCAGCCGTTACGCACAGACGGATGAAAATGGGTGTTTATATAGGATGTTGAAATTATAACGTCATGGGGTTCTGTTCTAGTGTACACTGTTGCCTCTTATATCACTGTTACAATGTAGATATGATTTTAAATTGCGCCAATCATCACCCTCTTTTGAATGATTTACGTTATTATTCTTTGTTGTTTTTATCATCATTATCATTTTCAGTGTAATCATCGTTATTATTATTATTATTATTATTATTATTATTATCCATACATAAAAGGCTCTGTTCTCGGCCACTTTCTCGTCATCATACACACTTTTGGTCGGAACGGCAAGCTCAGCGAACATGTTGCACGGAGCGAGAACAAAGGAACAAAGAACAGGAAATAGGATAAAGGAAAAAGGAGGGAAATCGAGGAAAACAAAATAACGTTGGATCAGGGTAAGTAAACTCTTTATCGTTTGGATAAAAAATTATTAGTAGTAGTATTGTTATAATTTTAATGTGATGTTAGTAGGTAAACAAATAATTACAAATCATCAACTGGAAAGTTTTCTTTATATTTCTCCAAAGTTCCCAAAATTAAATTATAACACATTTTAATTAATAGGTAGGACATTTAAAGTAAAATAGAGGTAAACGTTGAGCAAAATAACCTTAAACTAAACCAAATTAAATTCAACTAAATTAAACTCAAAGGTAACTTAGAAAAAAATAAAAAATCCAAACATTTAAATCTTAGAAACAAAATCAACAAAATGGAAAGCATGAAAACAATCGCTATCGCATCAAGCAGCTACATTAGCTAACTCAATATGAGCATAAATTGAGACAAATTAAGGTAATGATACTCCGATGCAGTCTCCTCCCCCCTCCCCCCAAGAGAAAAACTCAAGATCCAATTTTTATAGCCAATCCGAAATTCAACTCCAAACGAAACGATAATGAGCAAACTATTTATGAATCTATGGATGAACTACTGATTAAGAACAAACGCACGACCGACATGGGCACTCAAACTGTGGAGCCCTACCCCACATGCGAAAAACGGACTCAGATCAAGGCCGCCAAAACGACACGCAGCCAAGTTACTCAAACTGAGAAGTCACTGGATAAAACTAATCAACCCCCAAAACAAGAGGCGATCTCCAAAGAAGAAACTCAGAATACTAACTCTCCCCCAAAAGACTTTACCACACACGGCACCACCCAAAGTAACGAGATTGTTGAAAAAGAAAATGCATTGCTCCAACTCAACTCCAAAGGATCCGGCCATACACATATCAAAAAGTAAACAAAATAGAACAGTAGGGGTAAAACAATCCAAAAAGAAAACTAAAATCCCAACTAGAATCAATCACCACAAAAACGATAAAAACTGGTAGCACCTGCTCACAAAAGAAATCGCAACAAACAGGATAACGAAAATGTAACCAAACCCAACCAGAATAAGGAATCCAGCAAAAAGGGGAACAACACAGGCCAACCAAATAGACAATATAACAAACATCCTACAAATTTGATCCTCTTTGTTAAAGGAGTGAACTCTATAGTGACGAAACTATCAGGTAAGAGCGTGGTAAGGAAACTTTTCGAACATCACCAGGGACAGTTTTCTGTCGAATATACCAGAAATGAAATTATCATAATAAAATGCTCCACAGAGCAACTTGCAAAATTCCTGGAAGTTGAAAGATTAGGAACAATACAATTTCAGGTTACAAAATACCATAAAACAAAACCAATCTTGTCCTCAAACTCAAACAAACCACACAATAAAGGAGTCATTTACACCCCCAACTAAGAACGAAGTTAACGACGTGATAGACTATATAAAAAGCAAAGTCCAGGAAATAGAAAAAGCAGTCCGGTTAAAAACAAAACAGGAGAAGAACAGAACCGTGGTGGTATTGTTCTTCAAGGGTGACACCCCAATGCTATCCAGATAGCTGAAAGGGTCGAACCCAATAAAATCTACCCATTCAAAAATAAACCACGTTTCTGTGGGAATTGTAAAAACTGGGGTCACTATTCCAAAAGTTGCAGAAATCTGTTCCGGTGTAACCATTGTGGCCTTCACCACCCAAGCCGGAAATCATGCAGCGCCACACAGCAGCACTGTGTAAACTGCAGTGGCAAGCACAAACTGAACCACCCAGAATGCCCCAGAGCTATTAGAGAAGCCCTAACAATTGAGCATATGGTCTCCCTGGGGATACATTACAGACAGGCTAAATCAAAACCAGAATAACAAAATTAAAATGAATCAACCTAGAGTAAGTCGTACGCTAGAAAATAGTAATAAATTAAATAAATACAAATAAAGTCGTATTAGAAAGTAAAACTCGAGAAGAAGTAGCAATATGGCAATGGAACGCACGAGGCCTCTGGACTCACATCAACCAGTTAAACAACAAGCTAACTGAACTAGTCAGAAAACCCGACGTGATATGCATTCAGGAAACTCACTTGAATGACACCACACGTATTCCAAACATCGTAGGATACAGCGCAAAATACCCGAAACACCGATCTCCTACCGCAAGAAGAGGGGGCTTGCAATCTGTGTTAGAGATGGAATCACGTCGGAAATACATAACATACCAGATATTATACCACCCAATGATCTGGAAATACAGGCAGTAAAAATACACTCCAAAAATAACCAGGTGATAATCATTAACCTGTATGAAACTCAAGAACAGCGAAATTTGGCCTCAGATGAAACAACTAAACTGATTAAGGACTGTGGTGAATGGGTAATAATATGCTGTACCTTGGTGGAATAATGAGTGTAAAACACCTGTTAAGGGAAAATAAATTAGCTCTGAACAATTCAAAAGAACAAGAAATAATAGGGATTTCATATATTACAATAAAAAGGAAAAAGCAGCCAAACAAATAATTATGACAGCTAAACAAAACTCCTGAAGAGAATTCTGCTCAAACTGGATATTAATACAAAATCGAAGGAAATGTGGAAACGAATTAAAAAAAAATAAGAGGCAAAAACAAATTAATCAGCCCCAATGTACCTGGGCAAATCAAAAAAATTAAAGTAGAATCATTTGTAAACTAATTCGCCAGCATGAGTAGCAATACCAATTTAGATGATAAGTTTAAAGAATATAAAAAACAATTTGAAGAAAGCAACTCTGACAACATAAGCGAAGCTGGAAACAACGATGGCCCACTTAACGTCCCATTCACAGAAGCCGAATGGACCAAGGCCCTCATCGGCAAAAACCCCACATACCCCAGGGAAGATATTTTAGGGTATAAAATTTACAAGAATTTACCCCAAAAATTTATAACAATTATACTTACCCTCATTACTAAACTATGAGAAACAGGTACCATACCCAAGAGATGGAAGAAAGCAGTAGTGATCCCGATCCCTAAACCCGGAAAACCCACAAATGATGTAAAATCTTATAGGCCCATATCACTAACGGACAATATATGTAAAGTAATGGAAACAATGATCAATAACAGACTTAAATACCAGATAGAAAGCAAAGGACTACTAGCCAATACGCAGAGTGGTTTCCGCAACAACCGAAACACGAATAATCAACTAATTAGATTGGAAACCGCTGTTAAACTAGCTTTTAGACAAAAATGCAAAACAAATCAAGATATGTTACAGCTATTTTCTTAGACCTGGAAAAAGAATATGATTTGATGTGGACTAAAAGACTGATGTATAAACTAAACAACTACGGAACAACTGGCAATATATCCAATTGGATTGCTAAGTTCCTAACTGATAGAAGACACAAGTCAGAATTGGAAAAGACTACTCCGAACAATACACACTGGATAATGGCACGCCACAGCGAAGCGTAATCAGTCAAACACTATTTAATATAATGATAAATGATCTGGAAAAATCTGTCCACCAAACCACCTTGACTTATAACAATTCGCTTATGACAGCGCAATATGGAAAACTGGCAACCCAACAAACAGAGAAACAACCATACAACTACAAAATGGGCTAATAGAGATTGTAATAGGG
The DNA here is from genome assembly GCA_016617855.1 of Megalonaias nervosa. NCBI lineage: Eukaryota > Metazoa > Mollusca > Bivalvia > Unionida > Unionidae > Megalonaias > Megalonaias nervosa. The sequence continues at coordinate 16,880 of JAECUM010002435.1, forward strand.
CCGATAAATGGGGATTCAGATTATCATCTTTAAAAACAGTAGGCATAATTTTCAAACCGGGAGGTGGATACCACCCACCACCACCCAAATTATCCCTCAATGGGGTACCCATACAATTCGAAAAGAAAGGAACCTTCCTAGGTACGATGTTCGATGAAGAACTCACATGGGCAGCTCACATTCAAGAACTCATAACATACTGCAACCGAGACATCAACTTCCTCCGAAACTTCAGAGGTGAGATATGGAGAGCTGACCAAAAAACACTCATAACTCTCTACAGAGCGCTCATACGGGCTAAAATGGACTACGGCTGCCAGGTCTACGGATCGGAAACTTGATGCAGTCCAAACAAAAACTCTGAGGGCATGCACCGGAGTACTAAATAATACCCACACACAAGAAATCTTAATAATAACAGGAGAACCTCCGAAGGAACTGCGGCGGAAGGAACTGATACTGCAATACACTGCCCGCATATCAAGACGCCAATCCAACCATCTTACGATCCAAGCCCTTGCAATATGTAACAAACCATTCTGCAAATAAGAAAAAAATACCCAGTGGGAAAATAATTATAAACCTAAAAAGAGAACTGCAAATCACAAATATCAACCCAGAAGAAATACGGTACTACCCAGATCCCCCGTCTACCTGCCCCACACCACAAATCGAATTTAGATTATGAGAAATAAGTAACAAACAAAATGACCCGATAGGATTAAGGGCATCAATATTAACCTACATCAACAATAAATACGAGGCCAATACCAAAATCTTCAGAGTGTTACGTATATGTAATTAAATTGCTTGTGTGTTAGTTTAACTTTTCTATTTTTTATTTTAATTTTGTTTCATTAGATTTTATTGTAATGATAATTTTCATTGGATTTAGGTCTCTTTTCGGAAAATTGGCTTGACCCGATTGGATTATAAGATTTCTTCAGCACTATTTTTATCTCACAGTTTTTGTAAATATCGAGTGAGGACTATTGGCTATTGCTGAATTGTATACAGCCTTTCTTTTTTATTTATTTCCAGTATGAAAATTTGATTCTTAGATAGGGCTATTCTTCCATACGTGATAATTCTCTTTTTTTTTCTTTTTTCTTTTTTTTTTTTTCTGCGCTGTTCAAATTAGTAAATCATGTAGCCCGTCGCGTGAACTACCATGTGATCTAAAATCGCGGCTTTAAACAGACGCTCTCTAGTAGATTTAGTCAGTCGTATACCCGCACCTTGAAGGTACAATGTGTTTATATTGTTGAAGCCAGATTGTTTTGATGTTCATCTATTTTTGGAATTTAATAATTCATTCTATAGAAATTTAAACAAGTGCTTTATATTTATAAAAGCTCTGGGAGAAAGAAATTCAGTGGAAATTTATTCTGGAGTTCTATACGGAAACGTGAACTGTGATCTGTTACCATTAGTACAGACATCATCTGACGTCATCGCCTCCATATTTGAATTTCATCGAAATTCTAACCCAGATTCTATTAGAACTGTTTAATGATACGACTCATATTTTTCAATCTTAGGATAAAATTTTGGATTATATTCACAAACCGTAAGTCCTATTTCCAATTTTTATATTGTTTTCTAGGGAAATAAATTATTTTGTTAAAATTTACAAAGCTTGCTGGCTTCACTCTTTTCTCTTGTTATTTTTGTACGAGCAAACACGTAACAGGAGAAAATTGGGTCGCTAGTCCCTGGGATATTTGAAATTTGGCTATATATTTCAGAAAATTATATTGTTTTGAAATTTAAGTTCCCCTAGTTTTAAATTCCAAGTACTATTTTACATTTTGTTTGAAATCTTTAGGGAAAACAACAGGCTTTCATTCACAATGTCATTAAAAGTGGAGACTTTTCTTTATAGTCCTACTCAGGAGCAGTTGGATAGTCTGAAAAAGATGAGTTGCTTGAACTTGCCAAAAAGTACGATCTTTCTGAAGCAAAATCTTCCTTAATGAAACAAGAAATTAAAAATATTTTGATTCAATATTTGGTAGAGAAGAATGTTCTTGATAAGAGTCTTTTGGTTTCGGTCAGTAAGTCGGCATCAGACTCTGACATAAAAGTATTGGAATTAAAAATGAAATACAAGATGGAATTGGAGTTAAGGAAACGCGAGCTGCAGAAAGAAGAAAGAGAGAAAGATAAATAATTGCAGTTAAAATTAGAAGAGAAGAAATTGCAATTGCAATTTGAGAAAGAGGAGAGAGACAGGAAAGAGAGAATGATAAACAAATGAAATTACAATTAGAAGAGAAGGAGAGAGAGACAGGAGAGGGAGAAAGATAAACAATTACAATTTGAGAGAGAGAGAGAGAGAGATGCAATAACAAAGAGAGAAGGATGAAAGGGAATTTCAAATTAGAATGAAAGAAATGGAGCTGGCAAGTCGAAAGCACGATCCCACTTCACATACAAATTCAAGTTTTGACATTACAAGAAATATCAGGTTAGTGCCCCTTTTAGAGAAAAAGATGTAGACAAATATGATATTTATTTTGAAGAAGTTGCTGAAAATTTGAAATGGCCAAGGGAGCATTAGACTCAATTATTGCAATGTGTACTTTTTGGCAAGGCCCGAGACATCTATGAATCCCTGTCAGTACAACAAAATTCTGACTGATTTGGTTAAGGAATGTATCTTAAGGGGTTATGCGCTAGTCCCTGAGGCTTATCGGCAAAAATTCAGAAACTATAAAAAAGAAGCTGGACAAACTTATGTTGAATTTGCAAGAGAAAAAGAGCAGTTATTTAAGAGATGGTGCTTAGCCAAGAAAGTTGAACATGATTATGAAAGTCTTGAACAACTTGTGTTATTTGAAGAGTTCAAGAATTGTGTTCCTAATGACATTAAAAATCATCTTGAAAAGCATAAAATCGAAACCTTGGAAAATGCTGCTCTTGCTGCTGCTGAGTTTTCTTTAACTCATAAATTTTCTGTTGCAGGCAAATTGTTCACTCAGCAGTCTACTGGTAGAAATGTATTTCAGCCTAATACGACTCCTCCTAAAACTCAGTCTTGCACAACTTCTAAAAATCAAACTTCTGATAAACTTCATTCAAAATCCTCGTCTATTCCTACGCGTACCTATTGCAAGAAAAAAAGGACACGTCATTTCTGATTGCTTCAAATTGAAATATAGGCATCAGGATCAAGATAGACCTATCCCAAATGCTCTTATTTCTAAGAGGTCAAGGTCACGGTCATGTATTGAAAACAATACATTTGTTGAATCTAATAAACCCCAGTCTGATTTTATTATGGAGAATTATGAACCATTCATGTCGAAGGGTTCTATATCACTCTTGAGTGATTTGGCCAATCATATCCCTATTAAAATTTTAAGGGATACAGGAGCTTCTCAGAGTCTTTATTATCAGGTACTTTGCCTTTTTCTGAGAAGTCCTGTTCTAATGAGAGTGTTCTCATTCAGGGAGTAGAGTGTGGCTTTGTTAAGTTCCTCTCCATTCTGTAAATGTGTCATCAGATTTAGTTTCAGGACCTGTGACAGTCGGAATAGTGTCTTCTTTATCAGTTGAGGGCATTCATTTGTTGCTAGGCAACGACCTAGCTGGAGACAAGGTTGTGGTTAATCCACTTGTAACTGAAAAGCCTTCTTTGGATCAGAAAGTTGATCCTATTGAAAAAGAATACCCTGATTTATACCCAGCTTGTGCAGTTACTACAGCAATGGCAAAGAAAGCTCTTGAGAATGATTTTGAAAAGGAAAATATTCCATTAGCTGACACATGTATTGGTCAGGCTTTAGATGAGGTCACTTTCACTTCCAATTTGGATCAATCAGGTGGTATTGATCACAGTGATCCTCTTTAAAATACTCATTAACTTTTATCTAATGAGGGTGACAAACGACAATCACTTGTCGTCGAACAGGAAAAAGATCATTAGATCTGCTGTTTGTTTCAGGGAGCCATTAGTGAAACTGAAGCCAATGAAGTACCTGTATGTTATTTCATCAAAAATGGAATTCTTATGAGAAAATGGAGACCTCACTAGGTACCTGCTGGTGACATGTGGTCAGTAAACTATCAGATTGTACTTCCAAAATCTTACAGACAGGAAATAGTTTGGCCCACAAAACTACTCTGGCTGGTCATTTAGGGATAAATAAAACTAATCACAAGATCTTGACTCACTTTTATTGGCCAAAAGTGATGTTTGTAAATTTTGTAGATCTTGTCATACTTGTCAAATGGTAGGGAAACCGAATCAGAAGATACCTAAGGTTCATCTGCAACCAATTCCTGCATTTGACGAACCATTTAGCAGAATTATGGTAGATTGTGTTGGTCCCTTACCTAAGACCAAGTCAGGCAATCGATATTTGTTGACCATTATGTGTGGGTCAACAGGATTCGCAGAGGCAATTTCTTTGAGGAATATTAAAACAACAACCATAGTAAAAGCATTGATAAATTTTATACTCAATTTGGCTTTCCCAAATCTGTCCAATCAGGTCAAGGGTCAAATTACATGTCTGGAATTTTCCAGCTTGTTATGCCTGAATTTGGCACTCAGCACTTCAAGTCAAAAGTGAAATTATGGTTTCACCGAACTTTAATTGAGAGAAGTTTTGAGCCTTGTAATAGAGTTCGTTCTCTCTTGTTCATTCTTCAAAATTTTCTTCAAATTAGATGTTACGGCCCTTACAAAGTAAAGAAGAAAATGAATGAGTTAAATGATAATAATAGTGCTCTGATCTAAATAAATTCTAGGACTACTAGTATATTGAGAGAGATAGCCATGTAAATCATGCAATTAATTTAGTTGTACCTGTCCCACAAACAGGATTTAAGTGAAGACATTCAATCGGACACTGTTGATCTTGGTGCAACAAATCTTCTGAATTCGGAAATTACGAAAGATCTGGACCAGAAACTTTCACATTTGCAACAACAAGAAAGGAATGAACTTAAATAATTATCATTCGAATATGAGCACTTGTTTCCAGATATTCCTACCAGGTCAAACAAAATTTTTCATAACGTTGAAATTGTAGATTCAAAATCTGTGAAACAACACCCATACAGGATGAATCCTCTCAAACAGGAATACTTGAAAAAGGAAATTCAGTATTTGCTGGAGAACGATTTCATAGAGCCCAGTAAAAATGATTGGAGTTCACCATGTATACTTGTTCCGAAACCGCATGAAACTTTCCGTATGTGCACTGATTATAGGCAGGTGAACAGTGTGACAAAAACAGATTCATTTCCATTACCAAGAATCAATAACTGTTTTGATAAAATTGGAAATGCGAAGCACTCACCAAATTTGACCTTCTGAAAGGATTTTGGCAGATTCCACTAACGGAAAGAGCGAAAGAAATTTGTGACTCCAGATGGACTCTATCAATATAAAGTAATGCCGTTCGGGATGAAGGGTTCCCCAAGTACGTTTCAACGCTTGATGAATATGATTACCTCTGGTCTAGATAATTGTGATGCTTACATCATTGACGTCATCATCTACAACGACACCTGGAAAGAACATCTAGCCAAGATTCGAAAATTCTTTGGCAGACTCACTGATGCAAATTTGACAATCAGTTTACCTAAAAGTGAGTTTTGCCGTGCTTGTGTAACTTTTCTAGGACATATTGTGGGACATGGTCAAGTTAAACCTATAGATGCTAAGGACAAGGCTGTCTATGATTTCCCTGTGCCTGTTAGTAAAAGCAACTGATGCGATTTTTGGGTGTGGCCGGATGCTATCGAAAGTTTTGTACCAATTTTTCGAATATTGCTGAACCCCTGACAAACTTGTTGAGTAAGAAAAACAAGTTTCGTTGGACTGAGAAATTTCAGGAGGCTATTGACTAGTTAAAGGCCGTACTCAAGAGTGCGCCGGTTCTTACAGCACCAAATTTCAATCAGTCTATTAAATTATCTATGGATGCCAGTGATGTTGGGGTTGGAGCAGTATTGATTCAAGTAGACAGAAATGGTGTTGATCACCCAGTGTGCTATTTCTCTAAAAAATTAAATATGCACCAAAGAATGTACTCAACAATCGAGATGGAATGTTTGGCTTTAATATTGGCATTACAGCATTTTGAAGTTTACATTAGCACAGCTCCTTCTCCTGTTGTTGTGTTTAGTGATCACAACCCCCTTACTTTCATCGACAAGATGAAAAATAAAAATCAAAGATTATTAAGGTGAAGTTTGTTTTTGCAAGAATATAATCTTAACATCAGGTACATCAAAGGAAAAGACAATTTGACTGCAGATGCACTTTCCCGTGTATAGAAATATTATTTCCTGTACACTTTATATAATTCATAAGAATTTTCTTATGTTATTTTGTACTACCTCATGTATAATTTACATATGGTAAAAAGAAAGCTTTATCATATAAATCTTCTTTTTCTTTACGGGGGAAGTATTACGTATATGTATTAAATTGCTTGTGTGTTAGTTTAATTTTTTTTTAATTTTAATTTTGTTTGATTAGATTTTATTGTAATTATAATTTTCATTGGATTTAAGTCTCTTTTCGGAAAATTGGCTTGACCCGGTTAGATTTCTTCAGCGCTATTTTTAGCTCAGTTTTTGTAAACATCGAGTGAAGACGATTGGCTATTTCCAAGGTCATTTCGGCCCGTGTGTTAGCTGAATTGTATACAGCCTTTCTTTTTTATTTTATTTCCAGTTGAACATTTGGTTCTTAGATAGGGCTATTCTTCCATACGTGATAATTCTCATTTTTTTTATTGCGCTGTTCAAACTAGTAAATTACGTAGCCCGTCACGTGAACTACCATGTGATCTAAAATCGCAGCTTTAAACAGACGCTCTTTAGTGGATTTTAGTCGTATGTCCGCACCTTGAAGGTACAATGTGTTTATATTGTTGAAGCCAGATTGTTTTGAAGTTCATCTATTTTTTGGAATTTAGTAATTTATTTTCTAGAAAACTAAACCAGTGCTTCATATTTGTAAAAGTTCTGGGAGAAAAAAATTCAGTGAAAATTTATTCTGGAGTTCTATACGGAAACATAAACTGATTCAATCGAGGATCTGTTATCATCTGTACAGACATCACCTGACGTCATCGCCTTCATATTAGAATTTCATCGAAATTCGAACCCAGATTCTATTAGAACTGTTTAATGATAGGACTTATATTTTTCAATCTTAGGATAAAATTTTGGATTATATTCACAAACCGTAAGTCCTATTTCCAATTTTTATATTGTTTTCTAGGGAAATAAATTATTTTGTTAAAATTTACAAAGTTTGTTGCCTTCACTCTTTTCTCTTGTTATTTTTGTACGAGCCTACACGTAACAACAGATGGGTCCAAAACAAATATTCCAAGGAAAACGGCAGCAGGGATAGTAATTCCAAAATTAGGCATCTCCTTCGGAAAAAGACTACCAGACCAGTGTGCAATTTACACTGTAGAATTCATGGCAATACTAGCGGCACTAACCTACGTAAAAACCTACAAAACAACTAAAACGGTCATTCTAATCGACTTGTACAGTGTACTGCAATCCTTGGCATCTGACTAATCAAAGAGTAGACCTAATATGATTAACCATGCAAGATCTCTACGCAAAGAAAGTGAACAAACCAGCAAACAAGTCGAATTCGTATGGATCCCTTCCCGAATCCAAATTCCGGACAATGAAAAAGCAGACGCAGAAGCAAGAAACCATACAAATAAACCCATGGGCAAAACATCGTCTACAGCGTCACTAAAATCAATAGTATTATCCGGAACAAGATTAATGTCATGTGGCAAGAACAATGGGACAAGTCGGACACTAGTAAGCAATTATACAAAATAGAGAATAAAGTAAATAGGAAAATTAAGTGTCCGACCTTCAAAAACCCATACGACATAACAATAATAAATCGAATAGGAACAGGTAAAACCCTACTGGCAGGATGCGCAGGGAAACACACAAAAAGGGGAACAACTACAAACTGCCCCGACTGCCCATCTCCAGAAACAACTGAACATGTGCTAAGTACATGCCCAAATTACAACCAGGAGATGGCTGAACTAAAAGCCCAACAGGAACTAATAGGAGAACGAGCACATACCCGGAGTTACTAGTGGCAAAAAAGAAGAATATAGGAAGGACTTAAAACAACATTCTGGAATTCATTAACAAAATGGGGAAAAGGGGACAAATATAATGTAAGGTGCTACTATAAAATAAAACTAAACTAATAGTAGTAAAGAAAAAAAAAAACCAAACAAAACACACACACACACACCCCCCACACACACAGACACACACACACACAAACACATAAACAGGAAAAACCATAACCACTAAAGAGGAAATACGCCAAACTATTGCACACCCCGATCCACAGTAACAAAAATCGGAGTGGTCAAAGGACACTGCTTTGCAGCAACGACTATAAACAGTGGCCGGGGTGTTTTAAAATAAAAAATTTTGCTGAAATAAGGCAAGAGTAAAAGTGCCACTATAACATAAATAGTCGTTAAGAAACACACACACACACACACACACACACACACACACACACACAAAAAAAAAAAACCCCCACTACCACTAAAAATGAAATAAGATACAATATGGCACATACCCCGATCCACAAACAAAAGTCGGAGTGGTCAAAACGACACTTCTTTATAGCAACGACTATAAACAGTGGCCGGGGTCCTTTAAAACATAAATACTATTAACTTAAACAAGAGATAAAGTGACACTATAACTTAAACTGAATAATAGCCGTTAAGAGAAACACACACACACACACACACACACACACACACACACACACCCACCCACCCCCACACACACACACAGAGGGAAAACCAAAAACAATACAGAAAAAATAAGCATCATATAATCGAAACTAGCCAAATGATCAAGCGGCACATAACAAACACCACACCCCCAACCCACCCCCGACACACATGTTGCATCGAGCATGGCAGTAGTAAAGAAGATCAGGAGGCAGGCAAAAAGACCAAAAACAGCAACGAGCACGGGAAAGGAAGAAAACAGCTGAAATAAAGAAGAGCAGAAAAGTACTCAACACCAGATAGAAGTATTGACCATTCACAGCAAGAAGGAGGCACAACGAAGAGCACAAAGAGAAGACCACCAGGCAGAAACCTCCTGAAGACTTGGGGAAAAGAAGGCATAGCCGAAAAGCAATTGCCACCAAATATTTAATATGCAAACCCCCAAGTCCGAAAAGAATTGCCAGTCCTGAATAAAAATAATCCAGACTCATACAACATCCCCAACACAATTCACATATGTATACGAGAGAGTGTGCGTGAACGTGTGTCAGAGTGTATATTGATATAGCTTGCATACTAACAGAAACATGAACAAGGATATCTATAGCTTGCACACAATATATAGCACACACATACCCACATCCTACCCCCAACCCCCCACAAAATACACACACGGTTACCACATAGGGGTTTCATTCTGACCCACGAAAGCCCTCTTTAGACCAACAACTTGCTGCCCCTGAAAATACACTGATTGGTTAAATTTCCAACTCGAGATATTTGACACCCAAATTAAGATCTTAAAAAAATACGACAGGCCACTTAAGCCTACACGATGTGACGAACTTTTCTGCAAATTAAGTACGCACAGTACAGGAAATTAAAGAACTACAAAAAAATAGGAAAATTCACAACTCACGAATATCTGACTCGAATGTGACCACCACATGTTTGGCAATGTGATAGGAACAGCCCGATAAAAATAGGAAACTGGGCATTGATTTGAATCATGAATTAAAAACTGATGCTTGTGTACTTGGTGACGGCCTTCAACGGAAGAAGACGGGGATGCAGACAACCACCGGAAGAGGACGCAAGAAGATGTCGCTGTGATGGGGAATTTGTCGGAGCCTTCGGCGCTCCTTTGCTTCCGGTCGCCTGCTCTGGTGGCATAGTAATAGCAGATTATCGCACAAATTAAGTAGCACGCAAACGCGTAAAAATTAAAAGGTGGCACATGCCGACACCAGAAAACGACTACAATTCAAAGAATGAACCACGTTCTCTTCATTCTATACACTCAGCCGTTCTCAGGCGTCATAAATTGACATCCGGTGTCTCAAACACTGTATGCTGATGATACTCAAATATACCAATCTAGCTGCCCAACTGAAGTTAGGGCTGAAATCCAAGGCGTAGAGAGGTGCATTTCCGATGTGACGTCTTGGATGACATATTACATGCTGCAGATCAATGATGATAAAACTGAAGCCATACTGATCATTACGTAGACCAACAAGTAGGTCTCCGCTTTTTTTTTTCTGACAGCGGAGACCAACGCTGTCGGGCCGTATTCTAGACCAACAAGTAGGTCTCCGCTTTTTCTTTTTTTTTCTGACAGCAGAGACCAACGCTGTCGGGCCGTATTCCATACCGAAATTTTACGCTGTTTTAACCTCCCCATCAGTTCTGACTATCGGACGCTTGCTAGTAGTTAAATTTATTTCCACTAACCTTGGTATGCGGATGGTAACTAAAAACCCTCTTCTTTTGACCCACGGCATTAAATCCTTCAGAGCACTCACTTTTAGTAATAATCCCTGTCATAACAGAACACCTATGTATACAGCTATCATTAACCTTATTTTTAAATTGCTGACACATCCGTGGAAAGCAGCATCACCCCAAGGCAAGAACAACATCTGGAAACCTAATGAGGAGTATATCTCTATGAACTCACTAATGCTTGGGACGGAACTGCGGTTAGGTCTGGCCGTCACGGCAGAATTTTGAGAGATAGAGAGAGACGAGATCGAGAGAACTATAAATAAATTTTAAAAATAATCAAAACTGTAATGAGCTGAAAAGATATGCTAAATAATAATATTGATAATAATAATAATAATACACACACACACACATACATACATACATACATACATACATACATACATACATACATATTTGTTATTATTAATGTTATTAATAGCAGTATTTTCAGCGATGTTTAATGATATTTACAATGATATTAAATAGCAGACATACACACATACATACAAGCATATGTACATACATTCATGCATAATTAGATACATACATGTTAGTACTTGACACACTTCTAAATAGATGAATAAATACACATACATACATACATACATACATACATACATACATACATACATGCTCTAAAGAATTGGTCCTGACTAGGAGAATATCATAACTGTTGAGCAGGCAGGATTCAGACATGGTCTTAGCACTTGCGATCAAGTCCTTGCCCTGATTACATTTGTTGAAAACGGGTTCAGAGGAACCTTAAAACTGGAGTTGTTTTTTTTTTTTTTCTGGATCTAACAGCGGCATATGACACGGTCTGGCATGCAGGGCTGCTGTTGAAAATTTCCACAGTATTACCGCGCTGGATAGTTGAGACTATTGAACGTTCCTTATCAACAGGCGCTTCAGAGTGCACATCAGAGAGAGCTGCAGCTCGTGGAGACGTCAGACTAATGGTCTCCCACAAGGGTTTGTTCTTTCGCCAAGTTTGTTCAATGTCTATGTCAATGACTTACCTGTAACACAGTCGCACAAGTTCATGTATGCAGATGACATTGCTCTCGGGACCCAAAGTCGCTCATTTCATGAGCTTGAGGGGGTACTGAACAAGGACCTGGAGGATATGACGGACTTCTTCAAGAAATGGCGTCTACAGCCAAGCGCAACAAAGACAGTCTCCAGCGTCATCCATCTTAACGATGCAAATGCGAACCGTGAGCTTGGCATCCTCCTCAATGGGCAGTAAATTAAACACGAGCCGATACCACTATACCTCGGTGTGACTCTGGACAGATCACTGACATTCTACAACCACCTGAAGAAAACTGCAGCAAAACTTAGCACTTTAAGCAACATACTCCGTAAACTGGCTGTCTCAACCTGGGGCGCTAGTTCTCAGACACCCAAGACATCAGCACTGGACCTCTGTTATTCGACAGCCCAGTATTGCGCTCTTGTCTGGGCTCGATTATCCCACACTAAGTTAATTGATGTCCAGCAAGACAACAATGCGCATAATCTCTGGAACACTACGTACTACTCCTTTACCATGGCTGCCAGTACTCAGCAATATTTCTCCTCCACATCTGCGTCGCAAGGAAGCAACCACAAAAATGTTGGCTAAAGGCTATGCCAGTGAGAAACTTCCACTGTACATGGACATTACCTCACATCCAGCAGTCCCCTTGACTTCGAGACGCCCAATCTGGTTAGGTCTGTTGTCGGAAGATATGACAGATATGTCGGCATGCATGGAGTGTTGAGTGATCTTCAACAGATGTTGTAAACCACTCCCTCGTAGCTGAGCCATCTGTCTGCCCTCCTGGCTTCAACCTTCCACGTCATCTGAGGTCCACACTGAACCGCTTTCGGACAGGACAGGGTCGTTGTGCAGTCAACATTGTCCGATGGGGCCAGGCCGCTAACTCTTCCTGTTGCTGTGGAGCTCTTCAGACCATGTCACACACTGTGAACAACTGTTTACTGACAAAGTTCCCCGGTGGACTGCAGGCTCGGCACGTAGCTGATGATGAAGTTGTTAAAAATGGTTGAGCAGGCACAGCACACGATAATAATACTAATCGGTATGCATTGTGGCGACTGTGATTCGGTGTCAGCTTGCATTTTGGACACTGTGGTTATATGTCAGCTTGCATTGTGGCGGTTGTGTTTATGTTCTAGTTTGCATTGCGGCGATTGTGATTAAGTGCCAGCTTGTATTGTAGCCATTGTGGTTATCTGTAAGTTTGCAATGTGGCGATTGTGGTAAGGTTGAGGATTTGTGGCGATTATGGTTAGGTGGAGGAATTATGGCGATTGTGGCTAAGTTGTGACACTGAGTCAAGTTATTAACTTAAAATCAGGATTGTCGCAATGAAAACTAGGTAAAGATATGAAAAATCTATCACTCGCACTAAAACGCGTTTTTGTGTTATAAAAAAAACAAAAAAAAAACAAAAAAAACGCGTTCATGTGTTATATTCAAAGCGCGTAAATGTGTTATATTCAAAGCGAGTTTTTGTGTTACATTCACGCTGCGTTCTTGTGTTATACTGAAAACGCGGTTTTGTTATACTGAAAATGCGTGTTTGTGCTATGTTCAAAACGCGTTTTTTGTATCTTGAAAATGCATTTTGTGTGATATTGTAAGCGCGTATTTATGTTATATTCAAAACGCGTTCTTGTGCTATCCCACTTCATGTCATGAATATCTATCCTCTTACAAAGGCATTTGAATATCAACTAAAACAGCTCTACCCAAGAGATCATGAAGTGTTAAACAACAATCACATTAAAATATAATAGGTCTAAAACTAGAATACAAATATTTTAATACCGAACGCGCTGTGAGAAGGTGCTGCATTCATGATATCCGATTCTAACACTGAAATTTCGGACGGATAATCAGGTTATCTTGTACCCTCTAATTGAAGTTTATGAGTCCTGTGTAATACTTTTGACTTTTACTGAATATCTACAAAAATTTTCTATATATTTTGGAATCCATATCGCAAAAATCCAAAACAATATTTTCATACTAATACAACTATCCCATGAAATATCTCTATTCTTCTTATCTTCATTGATATTTGATTTCTACCAGCAAAGATATATAATTCTTAAGAACAACAGATGATATATTACCATCGTCCATATAGATTATAACGACGATGAGAAAATGGCGGCGAATAGGCTCCCCACCTCAAAACTTTTCCTTGTTAACAAAAAAAGATAAGTATGTATAATTGTGCATAATACAATATGCATAATTGTGTAAGATACATGTATGTATAATAAAGGTAAGTATCCATAACTGTGTATCAAACATGTATGTACTCATAAAGGTAAATATGTATAATAGTGTATAATACATGTATGTATAATAAAGGTAAGTATGTATGATTGTATATAATAGATGCATGTATAATAAAGGTAAGTATGTATAATTGTGTATAATACAGCTACGTCTAATAAAGGTAAGTATGTATAATTGTGTGTAATACATCTACGTACAATAAAGGTATGTATAATTGTGTGTAATACATCTACGTACAATAAAGGTAAGTATGTATAATTGTGTATAATACATTTACGTACAATAAAGATAAGTATGTATAATTGTGTATAATACATCTACGTACAATAAAGATAAGTATGTATAATTGTGTATAATACAACTACGTACGATAAAGATAAGTATGTATAATTGTGTGTAATGCATCTACGTACAATAAAGATAAGTGTGTATAATTTTGTATAATACATTTACGTACAATAAAGATAAGCATGTATAATTGTATATAATACATCTACGTACAATAAAGATAAGTATGTATAATTGTGTGTAATACATCTACGTACAATAAAGATAAGTGTGTATAATTGTGTTTAATACATTTACGTACAATAAAGATACGTATGTATAATTGTGTATAATACATTTACGTACAATAAAGATAAGTGGGTATAATTGTGTATAATACAGATACGTACAGTAAAGATAAGTATGCATAATTGTGTATAATACATCTACGTACAATAAAGATAAGTATGTACAATTGTGTATAATACACCTACATACAATAAGATAAATATGTATAATTGTGTCTAATACAACTACGTACAATAAAGATAAGTATATATAATTGTGTATAATACATCTACGTACAACAAAGATAAGTATGTACAATTGTGTATAATACACCTACATACAATAAGATAAATATGTATAATTGTGTCTAATACAACTACGTACAATAAAGATAAGTGTATATAATTGTGTATAATACACCTACGTACAATAAAGATAAATATGCATAATTGTGTCTAATCCATGTATGTATAATAAAGATAATTATATATAATTGTGGGAATCTTGAGATGAAAAATGCATTTCTTCAGGAAACTAATTTCTTTAAATAGACTTTATTATGAGGAAAAATACAACTTCTTTAATCAGACTTCATTGTGAGGAAACATGCAACCTCTTTAATCAGACTTCATTGTGAGGAAACATGCAACTTCTTTAATTAGACTTGATTGTGAGGAAAAATACAACCTCTTTAATCAGACTTTATTGTGAGGAAAAATGCAACCTCTTTAATTAGACTTCATTGTGAGGAAAAATACAACCTCTTTACTCAGACTTCATTGTGAGGAAACATGCAACCTCTTTAATAAGACTTCATTGTGAGGAAAATTGCAACCTCTTTAATCAGACTTCATTGTGAGAAAAAATACAACCTCTTTAATCAGACTTCATTGAGAGGAAAAATACAACCTTTTTAATCAGACTTCATTGTGAGGAAAAATACAACCTCTTTAAATAGACTTTATTGTGAGGAGAAATGCAACTTCTTGAAAAAATTACCCCCTCCAAAAAATGTTTTCAATATTCTTATGTATGATACTATTTTGAAACTATCGTATTCACAATTTGTGATATTATGTAGACCAGTATATGAGACACTGAATCGTGATAGACTATGTAGACCTGTATAGGAGTCATTGAATCGTGATAGATTATGTAGACCTGTATAGGAGACATTGAATCGTGATAGATTATGTACATTGTATAGGAGTCATTGAATTGTGATAGATTATGTAGACCAGTATAGGAGACATTGAATCGTGATAGATTATGTAGACTAGTATAGGAGACATTGAATCGTGATAGATCATATAGACCAGTATAGGAGACACTGAATCGTGATAGATTATGTAGACCTGTACAGGAGTCATTGAATCGTGATAGATTATGTACACCTGTATAGGAGTCATTGAATCGTGTCAGATTATGTACACCTGTATAGGAGTCATTGAATGGTGATAGATAATGTACACCTGTATAGGAGTCATTAAATCGAGATAGGTTATAAAGACCTGTATAGGAGTCATTGAATCGTGATAGATTATATAGACCTGTGCAGGATTCATTGAATGGTGATAGTTGATGTAGACCTGTATAGGAATCATTGAATCGTGATAGATTATGCTGACCTGTACAGGAGTCATTGAATCGTGATAGATCATACAGACCTGTATAGGAGTCACTGAATCGTGATAGAATATGTAGACCTGTACAGGAGTCATTGAATCGTGACAGATTATATAGACCTGTATAAAAGTCATTGAATCGTGATAGATTATATAGACCTCTATAGGAGTCATTGAATCGTGATAGATTATATAGACCTGTATAAAAGTCATTGAATCGTGATAGATTATATAGACCTCTATAGGAGTCATTGAATCGTGATAGATTATACTGACCTGTATAGGAGTCATTGAATCGTGATAGATCATATAGACCTGTACAGGAGTCATTGAATCGTGATAGATTATATAGACCTGTATAGGAGTCACTAAATCGTGACAGATTATGTAGACCTGTACAGGAGTCATTGAATCGTGTTAGATTATATAGACCTGTACAGGAGTCATTCAGTCGTGTTAGATTATGAAGACCTATATAGGAGTCACTAAATCGTGTTAGATTATATAGACCTGTATAGGACTCATTGAATCGTTATAGATCATGTAGACCTGTATTGGAGTCATTGAATCGTGATAGATTATGTAGACCTGTATAGGAGTCATTGAATAGGGTTAGATTATGTAGGCCTGTATAGGAGCCATTGAATCGTGATAGATTATATAGACCTGCATAGGAGTCTTTCAATCGTCATAGATTATGTAGACCTGAATAGGAGTCATTGAATCGTGATAGATGATACAGACCTGTATAGGAGTCATTGAATAGGGTTAGATTATGTAGACCTGTATAGGAGCCATTGAATCGTGATAGATTATATAGACCTGTATAGGAGTCATTGAATCGTGATAGATTTTGTAGATCTGTGCAGGGGCCATTGAATCTTGAGAGATTATATAGACCTGTATAGGAATCATTGAATCGTAATAGTTTATGTAGACATGTATAGCAGTCATTGAATCGTGATGGATTATATATACCTGTATAGGAGTCATTGAATCGTGATAGATCATGTAGACCTGTTCAGGAGTCATTAAATCGTGATAGATTATATAGACCTGTAGAGGAATCATAGAATCGTGATAGATTATGTAGACCTGTACAGGAGTCATTGAATCGTGATAGATTATGTAGACATGTATAGGAGTCATTGAATCGTGATAGATCATGTAGACCACTATAGGAGTCATTGAATCGTGATAGATTATATAGACCTGTATAGAAGTCATTGAATCGTGATAGATCATGTACACCTGTATAGGAGTGATTGAATCGTGATAGATTATATGGACCTATATAGACCTGTACAGGAGTAGCAGCAGTAGAGCTGAACAGACCACTTGGCTGAGACCTTATTTATAAAAAATAAAGGCTCCTACAGGGGGCTGAAAAAAAGGTCAATAACATAAACCGAACATCCTAACTTTATTATTACCATACAGTTTGAAAAACGGATAATAAATCGTTTGGGTTAGCTCATTTCCGTTACTTTTTGTTGACGTATGTTTTTTCAGATTTTTATGCGATTTCGTTTACTCGCGGGTCACTCAATTTTTGTCGTTCAGCTCTACTGCTGCTATGATTTTTATCCAAAAATTATATCAAGTCCGTTGCGATATCTTGACCTAGGATCATGTAAATTTATCGTTACAAAACCAAAGGGAGCAGCTTGTGCTTTTGAAAAGAAATTTTTAAATTTGTTCATGTCCATGTCGCCTGAACACCAAGTATAATAAATATTCTGCAGCGTATGATTATCAACTCCGTTGAACACAACCAAAATATTGCAGTTGTCTCTGATTACTTTTGGAATTTGTGTATATCTCTGGGTAACATAAATCACGTCTGTGTTTTTATGTCTACCTCGTGAAAATATTCTAGCTGGATTTGATTGTTTGTCCAGCATAACATCATCATACACTACTAAATTATTAATGAATCCATCCAGATCATCTACGGATGGCGCTTCATCAATATCAGTAATAAAGTCTATGACATTGTCTTCATGTAACGATTTTGCGTTTTCATTAAAATCTTTAAGTACTTCGTAACATCGCTGATCATCTACAGATGGCGCTACTAAATATAATTTATCCCACTTCAGCCATCGCATTATTAGATTAAGCAGTAATTGCGTCTTCCCACTTCCAGATGGGCTTATTATAATCATTCTGATAGAATTCGGAAGCGCTGGATGGTGTTTTACTGGTTCTTGTTTTCGTGTCGCAGAAAAGTCAATTATATCCATATAATAAATAATATGAGTCTATATTGTGTTCGATGCAGAGCACCTACCGATACTACTGAATTAACAACAATAACAACAAGAAATAAAAGACGTGCACTTACAGGCAAGTGTGTGAAATGTGGTACCAAGAAATATAAGTTTATTCCAACAAGGACAGGTGGGGGTGATATCGCTGCTTCGTTAGGAAAATTACCAGAACTCCATGGGCTAAATATCCCGGTGAGAAACATTTACCCGGATATAATTATTGTGGTCCTGGAACTTGACTTGATATCAGACTCGATCATCAAGATCAACCAAAACCAGGAGAGTATCCAGTAAATAAGATCGATCAAGCGTGTCACGTTCACGATGTCGCGTATAAAAGTAAGGATTTGCAACACCGACATCTTGCGGATGTGAAATTGATTCACGCGTTAAATTCTATACCTAATAAATCTCTCAGAGAAAAATTAGCTAGTTTTCTAGCAAAAACTGCTATGAAAGGTAAACTGGTGTTAGGGGCTGGCAATTAATTATATAACTATCATAATGGAATCTGTTTATTATTCCCCGAGAGGATTCTGGAGAGGTAAGGCAGCGATTAGTAAACTCGCCGAAGCAGCAAAAGTTTCACGTGATGTCGCTGCATCAAGGTTAGCACGACAGGCAATATGGCAAATCTTCCTAAGTCCACCTAAAAGAATTCATTACGCGCATTTTGATGTTAGTGTCCCTAATGAAGTTCATCAAGCAGATATTTTGTTTTTACCACACGATACTATTAAAACACGTGGACGAAAATCGCGCACGTACAAATACGCATTAACTGTCGTTGACGTTGCGAGTAGATATAAAGAAGCGGAGCCATTATCAACAAAGACAACATCTGAAGTTGCATCTGCGTTTGAGCGCATTTATCAACGTGGTGGTCTACGATGGCCACGGTTATTACAAGTTGATCCTGGTAAAGAATTTCTTGGTGCGGTATCATCGTTGATGAACAAGCACAACGTTAAAATCAGACGAGGACATACTGAAATTCATCGTGATCAAGCAATCGTTGAACGATTTAATAGAACACTTGCCGAGCGGTTATTCGGATATCAATATGCAAAGGAAATATCTACTGACCTCAAAGATAGATCTCGTGAATGGGTTGCAAGATTACCGAGTGTGATAGCTGCGTTGAATAATGAAATTACTCGTGCAACTTCCATGAAACCTTCTAATGCGATCAAAAATATATATATACCAATACAACGACGTGAATCTTTCTCTCAACCAGTATTAGGTAATGTTACAGTTAGATATTTATATGAACCTGGCGAACTTGAAGGTGGTAAAAAAGAGCAACCGATCCTATCTGGAGCGTAACTACACATAAAATTTCTAGCGTGGTAAGATCCACTGGTAGACCTCCAATATACAGACTAGATTCTACAGCCCCTCAACGTGGATTTGTACGTGAACAATTGCAAATAATTCCTGAGAATACACAATTACCACCACGTTCAATTTTGTAAACGTCCAGAGCCTCGACGTCGATTACACTCAAGACAGGTCAGCATCACATTATCACGTGTGTGACCGAGATCACTATTAATTCTGTCTATGGTAAATTGTCTTGGATTATTATTCGAATATTGCCATAACATATTACAGTTGCAACTTGCGCAATGATTATTCTGTTGTTGTTTTAGTTTTATAATAAATTCAGTATCAATATCAAAGTCACGATTATTTTTTTTGTCACACTTTTTATAGCTGACTAATTTTTTATTGATATCGACATTGTTAGCGATTTCTTCAGTTATTACGGAATCTACAATAACTCTACTCAGTTGCGATATTCTCCTGACTCGAGATACGGCGAGATAGACTAAATTCGACCATTCGATCCGATCATCTACAATCCAGATTTTAGTATCAGTTATAGTTAATCCCCGTGACGAGTGAATCGTTATAGCATATCCTAACGTCCACGGTGATTTATTCATACTCAGCGCATTCTCAACGACATTAATATCGACTAAAATAATATCATTCAAGACAAGATTCTGTATCCTTGGTGGAACCAAGGCACCAGGAATTTCAACATCAATATTCTGTCGTCGAGTATCTGGGGGGCGATAACATAATGGTACAGGTAGATCTGAAAACTTTTCTTTATGTAACGTAAATAATTTATCCTGTAGTTCATCACGAACTATTTTTCTACTGGCGACCATCAAATCAGCGGGATTCCATAAAGTCCAAAATTCATTCATAGAAGTCTCTGGAATTACTCCTCGCATTATCTCACATTGTACTCTGTCTGGCTGAAGTCTGATTAATCTTTTAAATTCCTTCAGCGGTTCATCAATAGCTCTTTGGTCATCATTTATTTCTTCATAATAATCTACGTTATTCTTTAACCATTCATGTGGAGACTGTCCAACAAAGGGTGGTGGTTGACCATGATCGCCACACATAATCACAGCAGTATTCTTTGTCAATAACCATTCAAGAAATGTTTTTAGTGTTTCTAACGACACCGTGCATATCTCGTCCCATATAATATATTTAGGTATATATTTTTCACCCATTCGCTCAGGAGTCCAGGTATCTCTGCACCATCTAAAGAAACTGTGATATGTACATGATTTTACTCCTCGTTGCTTTATTTCTCTAGCAAGTTTATGCGTCGGTGTTAAAACAATCATATCTGATGTATTATTTATAAATAAATTAATCGCACGAGTTGTTTTACCTGACCCTCCACACCCATTAAGATAAACAGTCTTATGTCTAGATACAGGATCGTACACAGATGGTGCAGATGACTTTGATGTTTGATTATTATTTCTGTAATATGTCTCCACAATTTCAACATCGGCAGATTCAGAATAACTAAGTGTATTTTCTTGTTTTATCCTCCACGTCCCCCATTCACCATTACCGAGTTTTAATAAATCCTTATATTTTTTATGTATATAAAATGAATCCGTAGCGACTCTGACAGCGTGACGAGGAAATTTATTTATCATCGATAGTAGGTTTATAGAAACATATGCCAACATCGAAGATCTTAAATGAGTAAACTGCGGTGACTCGCCATCAAGGTAACTCACAATGGTACCTAGTTTCATTCCATCTGATAAATAAGCATTACATCTGTTTATAAACGTATTTTTTTCAGTTGTATCAGCGATTATAAAATCTAGTTCAGCATCGTCCATAATCAATCTTGTACACGCTCGTTTATAATCGTATGAACCACCTTGAGTAAATTTACTGATTATCTTTCTACCAAGATCTTTTGCAAATTTCTCATCGTACTCGTTTCTGCATTTATTTATTTTAATAATATGATCTTCATCAATATCAGGGAATTCTTTTCTGGTATCATCCATATTAAATCTTTTTGGTTCTGGTAACCAAATTTGCTTCTGTGAATTATACGATATAATCGCTTCAGTTACTCTCAATGATATTAAAAATCCAGCATCAAGCATATACCGCAATAGTACTATCGGAACCCAACATTTTTCTGAAAAATGTCTTCCAAACCAAGCATAAGTAATCGGATGAAGATTTTCTGCAAATTCGAATAATTCTACATGAGCAAATCCTGTTAGGTCAACATCTGGTCCTTCCATGGGAAGGGGTCCGTTTATAGCAACCCTGGTCATGTCATGTGTAGGATGTCCGAATCTCTTAAAGTATTTAGAACATACTCCATATCCAAGAAAACTCCCAGGATAACATGCAGCCATATCAACTGAGATAACATCATTATAATCGTATTTGGTGTTCCATAATCCACCGTGACCATATTCTACACAGCTTTTCTTGACATCTTCAAGGAATTCTGATCGTGTCGTTTTCCATGAATTTTTCTCCTGAGCGAAATGGGCAGCAACCGATGGTACGGTAAAACAGTTATTCAGTAATTGTCCAACTATGACATCATCAGAGGTATATGTCAATGTAAGATGTTCCATTTCTTCACGAAGAAATTCTGTACGGTAAATATCACCATTAGGCCGTACAAACTGATCGTAATGATCATATTCCGAACTCTGAAATAACCAAACGGATACAGGGTCGCTTTTGCTGATATTTTTAATAAAATCAAAGATGTCACCGTTATAAAATTTAACTGTTCTATCTCGTGGAAATATTGTTACTGCTGAGGTCCATGCATGTGCATTATGATCAACGATTGTTATAGGGTTTCCATTTTTTATATATTTTGGTTCGTATAATATCTCTCCGGTTAGTGTTTTTACTGTTATTGGAAATCTTAATAACTTTTCTAGTTCAGCAACATCCTTAATAGATGCACCAGCATCTTTAACGACTCTGCCCATGTGTTTATTTTTTTACGTCTTAAATCAGTTAAGCCATTACCACGTATCGCATTTGTAAAATGTTCTGTAACTCGTTCAGCTACGCAGTTTATTCTTGATATTTTCATCGGTTTGAGATCCGCAACATTAGGTTTATCATTCAGCGGAAATATTCCATATACAACTGCAGTTGCTGGATAACTCTGTATATAGTAAGGTTTGTCAACACCGGTTAGTATTCCGGGCTTAGATTTATTACTCAAAAGAACAATATTACCCCCGGACTGCACACGGACGGGATCGCGCTTATCACGAATAATCCAAATATCTTCTTCTGTATTTACAATAAATTTTATTAAAATAAAATATTTTTGATTATCAAGGTGATTAATAATTACTTTTCCTCGTTTGTCATTCATCATATTAGTAACATTTCCAACTCTGAATGTGGACCATGCATGAACTGCACCATCGTCACGAAATTCCTTTTTTGCTTCACGAATACGTTCGGTTACATCCTCATCCGTTAATGCCAGATCCTGCATCGAAGTACTAAATTTATATTCTGATAGTCTGTCAAGGTCAAATCTAGCAGGGGAAGGTTCAATAACGGATAATTCCTCCATATTATAATTAGGGCAAGTATATATTTAATTGAACATTAATCTTTTGTATATGATTGAAACACAAAACAAATGTGCTTGGCTCAAAATTGGATATACTTCTACTTGTAATAAATCATGCGTGAATGAATACTGTAGTTATCATATGCAATGTGTCAGAAATGGAAGTCTAGGACCAAAACCGTGTATTGTGTGTAGTGCTGGAGTGCGAGGAAAAACTCAATTGTGTGCGCAATGCGGTGGTAAAAAGTACAGAGAGTTAAAACGATATTACGATAAAAAATATAACGCTGACTCTCCTATAAAAACCGAAGAAGATTATTTGGCTAGATTTTCAAAAAATAATGATTTAAACAAATAGTATTATATATAAATGGAACAAAACGAATTTGTGTCACATCCAATCCTTACCAATTATGAAGCATCTCGTGATGGCGTGATTAGAAACTGCAGATTGAAAAAACCAGTAGGTAGTCTTAATAATATTGGCTATTTTAAATTCAATACTAATGGAAATAAAAATTATTTATCACATAAATTCGTATTTGAATGTCATTTTGGATTGATCAAGGATGGACTTGTAGTTGATCATATTGATGGAAATCCCCATAATAATCGGTTATCTAACTTACAGGCTATTACACAAAGTCAGAATGCTGCACGGGGAAATACTGGAAAATGTAAAAAGTTTGCAAGAAGATCTATTAAATCCATAAATATAGAAACAGGATGGGAAATTACTTTTAAATCGATGAATGCAGCTGCCAGATATTTTGGTATTTGCATGCCTTCAGTACAACGTGTCGCAAATAAAATATACAAATCTGCCCTTTCGAAAACATATAATCAGCGGATAGTATTTGAATATGTCTAACTCTCTATTCCTAACAAAAACAAATAGTTCGACTCTGTCAATTTTCCCAAGGGTTTTGTTTAGCCATAATTACAGTCACTGACTCTGTCAAGGGTCCACCTTCATCGTCGCTGCTCTCAGCATTGACAGAATCAAATAGCATAATCTTTCTTAATTGCATTACACGATTATCCACAATCTTTTTTCTTTCGTACTCGTGAGACAGTTCGGATTTAATATTTTCGATAGAACGTGCAAGAGGTGCAAATAGCTTTATTTGATTGTCGTTTACTATAGCTAGTGATTCAAGTATGGATTGATAAATTAATTTTATAAATCTGTAGTTTGAAGATAGTGTATATTTATTATCAAATTTTCTCTGTTGCAGTAATTCAAAATCGCACATGATTTTCTGAGGGTCGAGATTATCAGATATTTTTATTCCGTTATGTTTTAGTTTTTTAATCGCAGAAATAATATCATTAATGTTTTCTTGGTTCATTATATATATTTATTTTTATATTTAATATAAAAATAAACAAAAAATATACAGCGCGGGGTGACATTCGGTCTACCATTCCATAGTTGTATCAGATAAACCTAATGAGGTTCCGAATCTTTGTTTAGACATTCCCCCAAGAGACCCCTAAATATCCGAAACCGAAACTTTAGAGGCTCAGAGGGTTGTCTATACGTGTTATTAGTTTACCCCCGAAAGAATTCCTAAATATCCGTAACCGAAACTCTAAGAACTCAGAGGGTTGTTTATACACGTGTAGGTCTTATTTTAGTGACCAATCAGATTCTGTTTATTGCCTTACAAGAATTCTTAGATATCCGTAACCGAAACTCTAAGAACTCAAAGGCTGATTGGTCTTTGTGACCTGGAATCTCATTAGGTTTATTTTTAGTTTTGCGATTGTGTCTTTTGGAATGGCCCTTGTGTGGGGTACCCTTTAGTGAAGTCACAAGGTCACGACCTCATATCACCCCCCGCTGTATATTTTGATGAGATGATATGATGATGATATGATGATGATGATGAAATGCCGTCTTCACGCCAGCACACCAACCCATAACGATCAACCAATGGGTAATTCACAAAAGTGAATCCACCACGTGTTGACGTAGTGGATTGGTGTACTCTGAAGACGGGGGTGGCTGGAGCCCCCAATAAATTATAATTCTTGGCATAAAATCGCCCCCCGCAGACAATTTGTCCTTCTTGGGTTTCGAACCATGACCCTCCGGATGAGAGTTTCTACACGCTATCAACTGAGCTATCGGACCTTGTTATAAATACATATTGAAAAAGTTAGTATGTGTTTACCAAAAACCTTAGCTTAACAATTTGTCAGTCATTCCTAAAAACTACAATATTCTCTAACAAAAACCATATTTTTCTGTCTAAAATGAGATTTTATATTTCTAGTTTCCAAAATATATATAATTCTGTATAACACTGAGTCTATGCGTGGGCTGTAACAGCGGATATTGATTTAGTTATATCGCGGTCTTAAAATAACTTTACGCACAGCTGTTATGGAATAA